>DWMG01003870.1:0-11451 GCA_018244855.1 Elbella merops
AACTTCACGCCTGTAATCCCTGAATAGGTAGGCAGAGGAATGCAGAACACTCCCACGTTTTACCGGTTACGTTTACGTCCCACTATGGAACAGGTGGTGAGCCTATTGCCATGCGTCGGGCACATATCCAGACTCCGAACCATGACTAGAAAATCTAAATTAGAAATTTTTTGTAGTTTTCGATCCGGGAATCGAGGCCGGGACCTCCCGAAAGGCACTTGCAACTAACACGACCAACGAGGCAGTCGGAACATTAGTTTAATGTGTACTTAAATGTATTTATGATTAAGATTTATTAATATAAAACAATGGCCTTGTCCCGCCTAGTAAATAGGTACATGTATGCGATTCCTATCTTATGAATGTAGAAGAAGCTTGTCGTAAAGACAGAAATATTTGGGATTCAAGTCTCCCTGCCTACTCCGTAAAGGACCTAGCGTGACAGTAAACGTCTACGCGTTACATTTAATTTGTTGAGGACGAAATTCATTACAAACTAGTTCATTACGCGTTTGTTTCAAATTTTCAGGATGCACGAGTAGCACTCGCATTATTTATACTACTTATTTAAAAACCGCGAGATCAACTCCAGTTACACGTGAGTGTGCGGAGTTGGTAACGATAGTGGAAAGGTGCACGAAACTATCCAGCCCACGACGTTACACCTCCAACTCCAAACAGAATCAACTGTTCGTGAAATCCTAGAACAAGAGTCAAACGTGACATTTTCGCCGGAGTTTCAATAGATTTATAATTGACAAGCTCTAACAAGCCGAGGACGGGGCGCAATGGCGCTCACTGGGCGAGGCCTATGTCCAGCAGTGGACTGAAATTGTCTAATGATAATGAGCTCGTACGTCATATCAAGCAAACAATCCGTTAAAGAAATGTAATGAATACAAAACCACTGCTTATTCCATTTAGGAATCTCTTCCAGCAAACCTTCAAAAGGATAATCAAATAATAGCAGGAAACTAAACGTCTACTATCGATAAAAATAAATAACAAAATTTCCTACAATTAAAAGGTACAATGATATTAAATACATTTTATTTGAAATCGATTACACTCACATACATTTACACTTGATTTGTTTCTCTAATATATTGGGTAGTTTCATCAAACCTTGGGTTCTGTCTATTTAGCAATTTAACAATTTGACGGTAGAATTAAGTATTTAGTTGTAACAACACTAATCGATGAGATTTTCTGATTAGATGTCGGGTAACTTGTCTCATTCAATGTATTTAGATGTTGTTATGCATATATAAAATATCATTACATATTCCCACACTAAAACTTTATGAATTAATGCATGTAGATTTATGTGAATTCCAAACTAGTTTAACATTAATGTGAAATGTATCCATGGATTGCGAGAAACGGCTCTAGTGTAAATTCAAAATGTAATTTTAATAAATAGGTACTATATATTCTTTACTTATTACGTTTAACTAATTATATTATTAGTTAGATATAATAAGCATCTAGATGAAACATTATTTCGTTATCATATTATCACGCCAGATATCTTACAACATGGATAGAGATAACTAAGTGCCAATATCTGTATCTGTACCTACATGCTTACATGTTTTGTCACCATTTATTACTGAATCTGAAATGTCTCTAAATAATATTTTTTTTCAAAGAATTAAATCTAATTGATTCAATTCTAATTGACTCACCACCTATTCCATGGGACGTAAACGCACATAACTGGTGAAACATGAGAGTGAGTGTACTACACACCTCTGCCTATCAGCTCGGGGATTACAGCGTGATGTTACGTTTTTAATCGATTCAGTGATGTAAAACGCCTGTACACACGTAGGTATATGTATATACATATCTATGTATATATCTATAGGTCATTATATAACAATGTTTTGGACGAGAGAATATTACAGGGTTTCCCGAAGGGTCCCGTTGAGGCTTGGCTTCTCATGTGTAGAACGACGACTTTGATCGGTTGCGGTAATGGGACCGGCGGGCTACGTTTGCGGAAATTTTCACGGGACACTGGCCAGCGGTAAAAGTAATTGGGGTCTTTCTTTAAGAATCATAACACTAATTATAGCCGGCTTAAAAGGCCTCGCGCGAGTTCCAAACCCACACACGACTTTGGCCGAGTGAATGTCGAATTATTCCTATAGCCTTAAGGTCGCCGCTGACCGAGTTGTTATATGTTTATATATTGTAGAAAAGTACCACTGACGGTAGCTTTATTATTATATATATTCTTTGCGGTCATTATCTGCGAAATAATGTCTTCCTATAACGATTTATACCATGTTATCTGTTCATATGTTTTGAAGACGTAAAATATACTATTTTATAGTTTACGTATATGGTCACTCGAGCTTTACTGTGGAAAGTACATTATATTATACTATATTTGCTACAATATACATTATAATTCCGTCTGTAACGACCTTTAATGACGTGTCACATAACTCAAGTTATATTTCTTGTTCTTGTTATATTTCTTGTAGTGTATGTAAGAAATATGTTAGTACTCACTCAATGCTCAATGTATGTACATGTGTAAGCTGATTACTCAATCAACAAGTGCATGCATAACAATAAAGGAGTGATTGGCATTTCAATATCAGTTTAGAATTTTTCACAGCGAATGTTAAGTGTTTTACTGAATGACGCATACCTGAACACTTAAACTTAACTTTGACTTTCGTTCGAGAGTTAGTGAACCTGAACGCTTAAACAGCTTATCAAGTTTTTGTTGTTTTACATCAGTCGTTTACTCGAACTTTACAGTTTTTTGAGGCCGATAGGTGTGCCATTTATCCGAGTCATCGAAAACCCGTACAGCGCGGTTTCAAGTGGATCTATGCTCCCTCAAGGATGTCAGTCTTAACAGAGGATTATAAACTGTGTTACTAAAATAAGACATTATATTTGAACCTGCAGCTTTACTCGATTGGATAGTCCTTCTAAATATACTTCAATGGATTCTAAAGTAAAAAAAAATATCTTAAATAAAACACAGTAGTATGCAATAAGCGGCGTTATCGCTCAAACAGCAATCTCTTCCAGGCAACCTATAGTTAAAAAAATCCAGGAAAACAATTTAAGAAAGAAAGAAGCTAGGGCAAGATTATTTCTCATATTAAAGTTACCCCAAACCAACAGTGAAATCTTTTATTGGGTAGTAAACGTTTATAATTTAATGTACAAACAAAGCATACGTACCTACATACTTATCTAATGATACGATTCCCCGCGCCTATTCCAACATGATCGTGTCTATTGCAGGTAGGTGATTGCATTCTGCATTGTTCGGAATACAAAGGAGGTTTATTACGCATGATATATGCCAGTACTTAGACGTGCCGCTCTGACCCACAGAGGTACGGCGAGCGGAGGTGAGACCTTGTGCGGACCAATCAAAGTTATGATCCATTTCGTCGCTGCGTAAACGCGATATATTGATTTACGACGGATGAGCTTGATCGTAAATAAAATATCGTCTTGGAATAACCTCAGCGTGTAGCCAATAGGTGGCCGCCGACGTCGTGAATACATCGCACGGCATTGCGAATGGAGCATAAAATTCAGCTTAATACAGCCGCGCCCCAGCCCCGTGCGAACGGAATATATTATTCCATCACGCGTGTTATGGACGATGATATGTGCACTTGTAGTGATATTCGCCATAAGGTACGAGGCGGTGAAAGCGCCGTGCGTGACGGATTACCGCTGTATATGAAATCAAATATCACGTTCCCCGCGGACTATCTCACACGTACGCAGATACGGCGCGCCCGCTTCACGAGATGTTGCGAGAACAACAGCTACCTTCATTTCGTATTAAAATATTTCGTCGCTCCCCAGACGATTCAAACTATGATCTTTCACGTTTCATAAGCAACGCTGTCGCACCTACTCGTACTGTGCTCGATATTACACTGGCGACGTTCCGCGGTACAATCGTGCGGTCCGCGACAATAAATTAAGGCGCCGTTATGGAAGTTACTAACAAATAAAGCTCATTTAAGTGAGAAGTTGCCAGTAGACAATTTAAAGTTTGTCTTGCGGCGAGTGCGAGAGGTGAGAAAATGTTGCGGCGTGCGGGGGGAGGGTCAGCGACGCGAGCACTCCGCTACCACCTACCAACATTGATAAAGTTGTAGCGGACCAGAAATAAGTGACTTAACTGAGCGCGGTCTAACTTCGGAACAGCCTTTAATATTGCACGGCCATGAGCAGGTATTGTTCTGTTTGAGTCGAATGCAAAATTTGTGAGCTATGGTACTTTTCGTTACATAGATTGTACATACATATGCCTCGTTAAATGCTAACAACAAAATAATTCTACCACAACTGAATTCACTGATGCGTTCTAGAAATTAAGTACACTGTGACTTTAGTTACCGAAACCTTACAAAGCGTGCGTTTTACTGCAAATACCATACAATTATTAAAGAGACATTCATATATAAACAATAGTAAATAGATATGTCCCGTGTGAAGTACAATTAGTCACAGTATTGTATGACAAAGTTATTATTATGTGCTAACATTATTATACATAACTCCAGTTAACTAAATAATACCGCAAATAAAATTCTTTCACGTTTGAAACTGGTCTGTTGACAGTGATCCCTGAACCTGAGCGATGAGCCTATAGAACCCGAGAGTCATAAATTTGATTTCCACTCAGGAATTTTTTTTTATGATTAACACAACTATTTATTTTATATCTGGACGTAAAAAAATAAAACTTTATACAAGCATGCAGCGTATGTATACGTTTAGTTACCACAGCACAAGCACAGCCGAGTTTGGGATCAGATGGCCGTGTATGGAGATGTCCCAAGATATTAGTTGTCTGCGAAGTTTGGCACGTAGTGTAGCAACAAGACGAATGGCGCGCGGCGGACCAGCAGCAGCGCAAACAAACAACTTACAGGGCGCGATTGATATTGTTCATTAAAGTTTCGCTGCAGCCCGTAAACAGATCCTTGGAGTACATACTTGTGGGAGTATCGAGAATTACGTTAGGAAAACTTCCGTACGCCAAAGTTAGGTACGGTTGGATCCGAAGAGCTGTAGATCGAGCTCAGTAGTGTGCTACTGAAAAGGCCTATGTCCAGTAGTGGACGAGATTAGGCTGATGATGATAATGAGGATGATGTAAGTAAGGGTTGATATTTTGTTGTAAAAACATAACAAAAACACATAAAACATGGACTTAGTATTGTGCAAACAATTATACACAACGAAATGTGCGTGACATGTACCTACTGAAACCATTGTACGAAAATATAAGGTATTATTTAATATTGTATATGGTCGCTGCCTGCTCCGTAAGGGATCGAACATAACGATATAGTAATATGAATACCTGATGCAAAGGTATTTAATTAATAGCCATAATAATACTAGACCAAGATATTTATAACGTAATAGGCAGATCAGAGCGCCGGACGAGTAATGGAGAAATTTTAAAGACAGTGAGAAAAAAATCCCAACTGGCAATGGATAGCGGCATTAAAATTATTAAAATAAGTAATTGCTAGATTATTCTTGCACCTGCCGCTCAGCGGCGTGCCCTCCGGCTAGGGCTGGCACATTGTACAGCCTTCAAACTTTAATTCTTTGTTTCTTCATAGATACTTTCTCTATATTAGTTCATAAGAGGTTCTAAGTTTTTTAGTATTACAATATAAAAGAACCCAAACTAAGAATATAACTTTTTATATTGACCGAAGTACCTATTAATGTTATCAAAAGTTCAAAAACGAAATCAAAACCTTGTTTTCTTTTTACAAAATGTCATTATTTTAGAATATTTATTATTTTAAAATTCTGACTGTTAATTTAAAATAAAGTTCTTAGTTTCAGGAGCGTGACAATCCTACGGAGAGCCCATCTTCGCCACGCCTTACCTAAGTATCTAGTTTATGTCAGGTAATTGAGCGAGCTCTACTTTACATTTTGTAAAATTAACATTCATCACTACCTATTAATGTAACGAGGACAATAATATATTTGTCTGAAACTCAAAACATCGCACGCGGTTTGTATTAAGTTTCATTCTCATTAAAACTTTAATAAAAGTGCGAACGATATTAGAAAAGTAAAGAACGAATTTTAATATTTTCGAAGTTAACTGGACAGCGAGCAGTTATGATTGGAAATTCAAATATATATTTATTTATTCACACGTATGTACGTTCACGGCGCGTGGATGTTCAAATAAGCCGTAAATTGAACGCGAATGTAGCTTAAAAAGCAAATACGAAATCACTTGTTTCATTTGCCGGGGGAGATGCGAGACAAAAAGGCGAAATCGTAAATTGAAATGTCAATGCAAGAGGCATTACCTACCAGCGTGTAACATACGCCAATTAAGCTAAGTGCCAAATCGTGTCAAGCCGAGAAAGTCATTCAGATATAAGTCGGCAATTTGAGCAAATAGAATATTGTCTTTGCGACGCGTCTTCCACACAAAAAGGAAAATATAAAGATGATTTATTATTATTCCTAATAATATGTAATAACGTTTCAGTTATGTAATTATCTGGTACATTTTCGGTACTACACGTTTTTTTCCAACGCGACTGCGTTTACCAATTATAAGATGAAATGATAAGGCGCACGGCGCAGTGGATATAATCAGCTGAATTTATGTGTAGGGCCGAATACTTACTCAGCTCCATTTTTTCCTCCCCTATGCAGCATACCCGCTCGTGCCATCTCACGCCCACGCCCTGTAAAAAACAGACCATTAACGTCGAGATGTTCGCGGGTTTTTCCGCATCTTTACGCTAACTAAATAAATTTCAAAGCTGTATTTATCTCATATCAGTCTAATAGTCTATTGGACGAACCTACAAATAATGTTTTTGACAATTTTCTAAGTATATTTCCAAGAATTCCGTTCGCTTAGATCCTTTGAAAGTCTTCTATTATTTCGAACCACCAGTCAACAATAAATTATATTTTCTTATTACCTTCTAGACAATCTTAATCTATCTATTAAAATGACGAAGACATTCTATATGTTTTCTACGTATTATATACCTTTTTACTCTACTTTTGTACCTATCTTTGAATTTATATTCAGTAATGCCTTTTATTTCAAATATCAATTCTCAAATCTTCGATTGCTGACATTCTACAACCATATCTAAATTACTCCCTACCCAAAGAAGTTTCTAGAAAAACGTTGATGGCGGAACTTTAACGGACAGTGATATTGGAAGCGATTTGGGGCAACGTGGAAACATTTCTCTTGGAGATTGAGATAGCAATTTAACTGTGTAATCAGCATTGAATTTAGAGAGAGCTTGATAGATTGCTCGTTGTAAATATTTCAGCGTCAATGCGGGGTCCATCATTTAGTCAAATTGCAGCGCCTTACCTCGGGAAACGAAATTAGTTAATAATCTACTGGAAACTACACTAGGGATAGATAGGCCGTAACGTTTAGTTTGGTATTATTAAAAAATCAAATATAATTAAATAAATTTAATAATCACGTAAAAAATTAATAGTATAATTAAAAAGAAAAATACAATAAATTTAAAAAGATTTTGAATGTAATAAAAATAAAACAATAATAATGTCAGCTAATTAACTTTCTCATTAAATGACATGAATTTTTAAACACTAAATTCCAAATGACGAACGTCTGTCACAAATGTAACAAGTTTTATAACAGATTATTAAAACTGACCTAGGATTATAACATTTCGTATAGTTTACTTTAAAAGAGAATATTGTAATATATTTTTATCTAAACACCGTTAAAATTTTTTTTTATTTCTGAACGAAAATTATTCACTTTACAAGTGGCACACTGTCACCGTTACTATGACAACATGAAACCCTTTGAACGATTCGGCTCACCCCTATTTCAAAATGGGGCGTAATACAATATAACTGGAATAACGATGGTACTGTACTCCTCTGCCTACCCCTGCGGGGAACTACACGCGTGACGTTATGTAAAATGCGGAAATGCGCTTTTTGGATACGATTTTAGCGACCGTAAAAACTTGTAGAAAGTTACTGTACCGCCCAACTATATGTTGGTACAGTTGAATGTATTTGAACAATGAACTTTTGCGCGGCGTTAGCGGCACGTTTGGCGGTTTATAACAAAACTGAAAAGTTCTCGTCTCATAAAATAAGTTTTAACATTGTTAAAATTGTCTGTAACGGTATGCCCCATAGCTTCTGAAACAGATTTTACGAACTATAGGACTATAAATATATATTGAGGTATGTGCGTGAATCTGCAGGACAATTGTGCAGTTCTGTTTGTACATATCTTATAAAATTTTGTTATTTTTAGAATTTTTATCGGTCTGTATTCCCTCGGGGTAAATCAAAATACTTTTTTTTTCTAAATAGACGCCTCTGGGACACAAAAACTAACTAGTCATCTAAAGTCGCCGGTTATGAAGTTATAAACGAGTAATTTTTTTATGAGAAGAATGTTCCAAAATTTCAAATTACGACAAACCGGTGCTCATATACACATAATTAACCGGAAGAGTTCATATAATTAACATTAATATCGCACTGTATATAGAAAACGTTAATTAATATGTATGTAGGTCCTTTTAGTACACGACTACATTTGCAACGCTTACTTTATATTCTGTATAATAAATGAAACAGAAGTAAACAAACATATCACCGAAGCAAAGCACATCAAAAAAAACTGACGATGGTATAAATAATATAATAAATTCAATAGAAACAACTGTGATACGTAGTAGAATAGTTCGCGCGCCGCCTCCATTGTCGTAATCTATAGAGGACACATACACATTCATAACTTAACGTCACGTCCGTATTTCATCGAATTGGTAGGCAAAACAGACTAGTACTCCTAATTTTCACCAGTTATATAATATTTACAAATACGTACATTCCGCATAAAACAGAATAATGTAAAAACTGTATTTATATATTAATCTCTATACAGAAGAGTGCTTTTTGATCAGTCATTCATGTAAATGTCCGTTGCTAGACCTAATAAGCGCCATCACGCCTGCAAAATCCTGTAAATGCCGCTTTATCCTCATAAACATACTATTAACATTTCATTATAAATATACTAAATATCATTGACACTTACGATACACAATAAAGCCAACCTAACCACAATCAGTATTCGCGTTCATTGTAATATTTATTAACAAATTTTACAATGAACGCTAGTGTAATTGTTAATCACTTGGCAATTTAGTTTACACGCAGTTAATGAAGCATTATGTGTGTATCGCGCGTAGTACTAATCGCGAGCTTTCGTCTGCGTAATGTAGTGTGAAACGCATGCGATAATTCGGCGAGACACGCGACGTCGCGATTATCAAAACACTCGCTAGCACGTGGCTCGTACGCTCTAGCCGCTCTGACGGTTGATTTATGTGGCCACGCTCATTAGACTTAGATATATCCGAGCTAAGAGGATAACTCCCTTAGCACGCTGACGTACCGTCATTGACGTATATCGCAGGCGAACGTCAAAATTGACACTAAACGGGTAATGTAAGGGCATGATCATTTACAGCAGGTAAGCAAAGGATTATTTAACATAACATTACGCAAGCATTTCGCCGAGGGGATAACCAGAGAATTATATTGTTATTGCCATTTTGGTGAGATTTAGTCATCCACTGATATACGTTAGGATTTGTTAATAAACAACACGACGGGAAGACCACTTCACCAGATCAAGAAAAATTGCAATAAACGAATTGGTCACGTCATTCCGTCTATCGAATCAATGCCGCGGAATATTCTCCAAACCTTGCGTATTGCGAGGTTTGCAAGAACATTGTGGAATCGTAAATAAATACATATTTGCCCTGAAAGAAAATTTTTACTGAAAACAAGTACGATTTGAAGCGACCGCTTGCCTATTAAGAACTTTCTAGAGAAAAATATAAGGTTCTGCAAGATGTGCATATAACACAAGATATAAAGTAATATTACCTAATTAAATTAAGCAACATTAGTAACCTAACCTCACGCCCGTAATCCCCGAAGAAGTAGGCAGAGAAGTATAAGTAATAAATACACTCCTGTAAGTAACATTAACAAGTTGATAAAACACAGAATAACAAGCTCGGCAGTGCTACCGGTGTTTTTGTGTATTGTAATAAACTGCAAAGCTTCAGGAGACGCGATAATTCAGTGCCACGCGACGGCGTTATCCGCAACAGTCGCGCACACGTGGCTCGCACCCGCTAGCAATTGATTTATGAGATCCTTGCTTCTTATTAGCACTTTTATTATAGCGACACATTATTTATTGGTGTAAGGACATTCACTTATTGTAATCCAACGTGGAGAATAGGCGGGACATTTAAAAAGTTTTTATCCCACTAGACATGGCGAGTGACCACTTGTCACCTGGTGACCCTTTTAGCTACCTGCCTCTTTGTTATATTACATTTATAGAAAAAAAAATCTGTCAATAAATCACCCGCTAATATTACTTTCGTACGAAACAAATTCCTCTTGGGAACCTTCGAGAACATTACGTATTATTGTCGCGTTTTATTTTAGTGTTGATAATGGAGGTAAAGTAATAAAATCAGTTATCTATGGTTGAATATTTCAAATTTTCCATATTAATATAATATCACGCTTATATCCCGCCGAAGAGGTACGCAGAGAAGTGTAATACTCTTTAACAACTTCTGTTATGTTGTACGTCCCACCAAGTGAACTTATTGCCATACACCGGGCACAAATCCAGACTCCGAGCCAATATTAAACATTTCAAGTTACAAAGTCCCAATAGTACCCGACCCGACAAAGGGAGCGAAGCCAGGACCTCTCGTTAAGTCGCGCTTACAACCACTCGACCAACGAGTATATTGTACTCGTATATATTTTAGTGAGAATCATACAAGTTTAAGTTTGTACATGTATCCCACACAACACTCGCTAATATGTATGTGTGTTTGTGTGTGTTGATCTATGTATCCACTGCGTTTTCCAACACCGAGAATCTGATTTGGCTCAGGGCCATTAAGACCTTAGCTCTGCCACATGCCCTTCGCAAGTCACAATCTATATGAAACAGACCACGTTGCTTTTCAAAATGTAACTCCTCATAACAACTTTTACCCGCAACGGTATATGAGATACTTGCGAGCAAACAGTGGCTTGTACGAGTCGTTTTCGTTGTTTGACTATAGTTAATGTTATTTATATTTATGTATTTTATTTATTAATTTATTATAAAACATTGGCTGCTTCGTTGGTCGTGTTGGTTGCAAGTGCGACTGCCGATCGGGAGGTCCCGGGTTCGATTCCCGGGTTGAATATTACAAATTTTTCCAATTTAGATTTTCTAGTAAGTTCGGAGTCTGGATATGTACCCGATGCATGGCAATAGGCTCACCACCTATTCCATAGTGGGCCGTAAACGTAACCGGTGAAACGTGGGAGTGTTCT
>DWMG01003871.1:0-11450 GCA_018244855.1 Elbella merops
AGACTCCGAGTCACTACTAGGAATTCTAAATTAGAAAAATCCAATAGTACCCGACTCGGGGATTAGAACCCAGGTTCTCCCGGCCAACAGTTGCGCTTGCAACCACACGACCAACGAGGCAGAAGAAAAATAAAGATCTATGTCAACATTTAATGTGTCTATTAAAAACAAATTTACTTCATGTTTTTTGTTGAATACAACGATATTACTAACAGTCACTCGCTCGCTTTGCTGGGCGTGATTGGATATTTTATAATATTCCTTTACAAAGAACTTCTTTTCTGCGCAAATTATTTTTATGTTTTATCTGCTAATTTAAATATATATAGATTTTATGTTTGAGAGACTTACATTGAGAAAAAGAATTGTGCGTGGAGCCCACGCATGATAGAAGTGAAACTTCTTGCTAATTATACGTAGATGGAGAGATATATTATTATTACCATGGAGCCAAGACTTAATTATTGCAAGTCGTCTCAAACCTCCAATGTTCAGTGTGACAACTATATTGATATTAATATTATGAAGCGGCATAGAAATGTCATTGTACTTAGAACGTTTACCATTATATTTTGCAGAAGGTATTATCAAGGTGTAAAGAATTTGAACCTCTATTTTCGGAGTCTCCTTCAATCTCATCTGCCGTGGTGTACCTTGTTATAGAACAGTCGAGGCTCTGACTGAATTGTCACTGACAATTGGCAGATCGTGGTGTGACGCAATCTTCTTAGACCTAGCTAAATGCCCAGGATGCGTAGGCGGTGTGACAAGCTGTGCTCTGTGATCCCCAGCCGACATGACGGTTATGGGAAGTGGTCCGACTACCAAAATGCGCGGGCTCTCATTAATGGAGGCCTATGGATATAGGACACGGATATAGGAGGTCTCGGCTCTCAGCTGGATAGCTGGGAGCTGAGAGCTGAGACAAGATTATCATGTCGTATCTTTTGTATCCTTTTTTTCCCAAAGTATACTATCCATGTACAATAATCATATAAGTAGTTGTAGGTTGTATCTTTTAAAGTTGTTATGTAATTGTCAACATGATAGTATTATAACTTAAATACATATAACGCATTCAACAGCGATCTCGATACTGATACACGCACACGTTTGATCCCACGCACGCACAACCGTTTATTTTTTCAACTTAGAGCAAATTATTAGTAATACAATAACTCAATACGTCATTAATTAAAAAAAAATCACGTAAATTTGTCCATTATGGAGAAACGAATTTTAAATGTATGTTCGCTGGCGGTTTTCAATGCGAGCGTGGCCAATATCCATCATAGCTCATTTAACTATTAATATACGTTCCAGAGTGTTTGTTTACAACGGTACAGCACGGAACCTGTTGTCGATCGCATTATGGTAACATCGGTCGCAGCAAATCAGTTTCGTCGGAAACGGAGTGCGGGGTGCGGCGCGCATGCATTATTCAAAGCTCATTTCTATTCAACGGCGGCGACGGGCCGCCAGATAAAAACTTCTCGTTTGACAACTCGGACGCCTGCACCCTTTGTACTTACGTCATGTCCCCGCGCTCAATACTCCACCACGAGTCACTTGTATACATTATACTACAATTCTTAAGAATTTATTAGATGTTGACAGTATAATCACTCGATCGCTCAACGGAGCTCAATGAACGATACGCATCATTTTAATAATTCATGGGGCTCTAACGAAACTATTCTTTCCTGAACTTTATTATGTTTTCCTATTTTAATAATAGATTGCCAGAGTACAATTTTATATTTAGTTTGGACGTATGACCGGACTTGTTAACACGACTGCGTAACTAAACCTTAAGTGAAATACACATTTGCATAGATCTTATTAATGACTTTAGTCTTAACAGGATATCGCAACAGACAACTGAATGGCATATGTATGTCATATTTTTGAACATAGTTGATACATTACTAATAAGTTTAAAAACTATACAAATTATGCGTACAGTTCTTAAGTAACTCTATATTATAGTGCGTTAAAAATATGACCTTTCTTTTAAAATCGTTTCCGTCCTACAGGCTCTAACAAAACGTTCAGTCTATACTTACATAATATGGGTTTTTATGTTTCTAATGTCGCGTTTTATATAGGTTACTGATTTTTTTTTTGACTAAATATATTCCGAATGAAATACCGACGGTAAATATCGTATAATTCTGAAGTTTAAGTACTTACTATATAGGTTATAGGTAGTGATTTGATAATCAGCAATATTTTGCATTGTTTTTCTCATGTAGCTCAAGATTCAAAAATACATTGACACTAACAGTAGCTTGCTGTTATAATTATATATTTGTTCCCAGCGCAAGGTTACCTTTTTAAATCTGTATTTGTAATAAAAAATAATTATCTTCAGACATCGTTTTGGCGTATTTTAATGAAAAATCTAAAATTTAAACATCTAAATTGACAACTCGCAGTTCAGTTTTTATGCTAATGTAGAAAAAATGAAATCCGCAAGTCCCTATTATTAGCGAGTGTCGAATGACAAGTGGTCAGACGACATTGGTGCGGAAACGACGACGGGCCGTTGTCTCTGGCACAGTGCCCGTGACCGGCGACTACAGTTATACGAGGTGTACTCTGACGATTAATTCGCGTTGCCACTGCTTAGCCTCAGGGCTGTTCATATTGATGCTTAATAGAGGTCTTGTGGTGGTTTAAAAATTTGTTGGAAACGCACAGGTAACGTGCACATGTTCCGCTGTATCTACTTCCAATTCAAATCAGGTTAGGTTACGTTAGTTCTTTTGTATCTCCCCTACATTTCTAATTTCATTTAGATTATATTCCAGAATTAACTTATAAGTAACAAGAAGCCCGTGGCCAGGAGGAAGACGAATGTTTTGTAAATATAGTAAAATATAATTGTATAGGAACTGAACCATTCTACTATTGGATTACTGTCATTTGGAAATAAGGAAAAGACGTAATATCTCTAACGCTTGTTTTGTTCCTAGTATGTAGTATAATTGATTGTCATTTGTTTACTGTAGGTTTTTGAGAGAATAACAATGTACTAAGGCATTGTAATTTTTCGTACGTTAGGTTCAAAACGCTCGCGCTGTTGCACGTGGCATTACGTTGCATTTATAAAAACAACGGACCTAAACAGCGCTCGGCTTTTAGTAAGCTGACTGCTGTTGGTAAGTTGTCACAAAAATTTTCAGAGTTGACACTGAACATCGGCTCGAGGTCGTTATCGACTGATAAAAACCGTCAAATTACAACAAAGACCTTAAAGGCGGTTGTAAACATCCGACAAATTGGCTGGCAACTGTATTTTCTGTTACCTCTTGGAGCAGGATTAAAGAGTTGGCTTCTAACCTCCCATGTTTACAAAAGAATCCTGTGCATAGAAATGGAGCGTAACAAAGGATGAAAAGACATTATCATTTTTAAGGGATGGCTGGTAGTTAGTTCTTCGGTTAAAAACTATTAGGAATTCGCACAATATAGTTGCTAGCAAATTTTACAACCTAAAATAGTAGTTGGTGCGCACTCCAAACATTACATAATTTAATGGATACATATATAGTTTAATTCTTCGTTAATGACTGATCGTCCCTATCAGTCATGGTGATGAACTCATAAGATGTATGTAAGTAGAACACAGATACGCTCTGTAGTCCTATGGTTATATTGAATTATCCTTGCCCACAACTGACTATCCTTCATCAATTGACTATCCTTACTCTAACTGACTATCCTTGCTCTTAACTGACTATCCTTGCTCGCAACTGACAACCCTATACGTTGATTAGGAAAAGAGCACGCACTTCGTTTACGATGTTTTCGGTCACTTCCAGCCGGAAATGAGTTTAAAATTCGCGCAGTCGATGTTTTTGTTGTTTATCTTTGCTTTTTCTTGTTTTCGATTAAATGAATAAGGTTTTAATGGTGTCTATGCGTAATAGCAAATTTACATGTTCTATTAATATTTAATATATTCATAATTATTAATACTAAACAATAATTTCCGCAACATAGTTATAAACTAGCCAACTTATTTAATAGGATTATCTTCACACAGCCACAATTGCCCGTGTGAGGCAGGAAATTAGGTAGAAGCTACAAGCTAAGTCTATATTACCTGGAGAATGTCTAATGCCTAAACGTTTATGTAGATAATAATGTCTCCTAAACGCTGTCTGTGTACATAATGTTGACGTCAGCGTAACCACACTAATCTATGACGCCATCGACACAATATACATACGTGACTGGCACTAATATGACCGATTTCGCATATTCCATTTTATACAAGTAGAAATTCTCAGATCTAATAGAATATATGATTAATGGTGTACTACGAGTAACAGAGAACATAGACATCGCAAAATTGAGGCATTATATTAAATATATTTCTGATTATCGTTTCGCATATATCGTTCATATTTTGTACATTTGAATAATGAACCTGAAAAGTGAAACATATTCAATGCCAAAGGTGTACAGAATAACATTATGGAAAAATTAAACGTGTGAAACGATTCGCCAGACATTTCAAATTTTTTTTAATTCTTTAAAAACAGTTTAGGGCAAAGGGTCGCGACGCACGGCGCGTAGGTATTTACCATAGTGCGCTTCGCTCTCTCCGGTTATGTAAGTTTGTACATTGTGACGGCAGTTCTTTATGAATGCAGCCTTATAATAACCCGCATAAACTTGCTGATTGTGTTGAAATTGTTGCGGCCGGCGTCGTTCAGCACCCGCTCATTTTCTAATTGCAGTGTAACAATCACTTTGTTATAGCCGCAACTTAGATGTAGATGTGGCAAGTGTCTAGGTACGCGGCTTCCTAGCGCTATGAGAATGTTACGCTCATTATGGGTGATTGATTCGTAATGTTATTGTTGAACATTCTAGTATTTCAATTATTTTATGTATTCAGGTATACATTAAAAAGTTTGCCAGTACCTTTTTTAAAATATTACAAATACATAAAATGAGTTACTTCATAATATGGACTGTATGATCAGAACGAAACTGACTATTATAACAATAATGTACACATCACCGATATAATATTTTTCATGTGGAGCACTCTGTCCTAGAGTATTTTGAAGTAGTTGCTTCAAATTTATGTACAAACGTAAAACGTTAGCACGACCTCTTGCCCCAAAAATAACCCATTATATTTATTACTAGGTACATAAGTTATTTATTTCTGTTCATGCACTTACGTATAGCAAAATAGTAATTGAAATATCTGCTACCTTATACCCTATTTGGGTCGCTATTGTAATCGGACTATTAAAATTATATTTATATTTATTGGAGAATAGGACGAAACATTTCAAGAAATAAGGCGAAATAATAAACAAGAGAATAAGGCGAAACATTTCAAAGGAGCTTATTTGAAGACCGTAATTGTTATGATAGAATTCTTGATTAGGTCGCTGAAGATTGTATATCAATTTTAATTTTTTTATTCCTTTACGAGCTACCATTATCACGAGGAAACTAACATTACTATGACTTCAGCAAGATGCATAAGAATTAAAACAAACAGTCATAAACGTAAAAACCTCCATAATTATCTTACCGGGCGGCGGCAGCATCGGAATAGGCAACAAGATACGTACATATATGGAAAGCCTAGCGACTAACGCATACACACGTACGGTTGTCGCAAGTGCCTTGTTTTTTTACCATTTATGTGTACTGCTGCCGGGTTGGAATTCTGCTAATCGTCGCTGGCAACATTTCGCGGATGCCTCCGCCGTTGCTGCGGTGAATGAGCGCGTTTAAACTGCAGCTCCTTCGAGCACATCGTGAACTGAGCAGGTGACTGAATGAATCAATTCTGCTGAGTAATGCAGTATTTATAACAGCAACATCGCCGTGTCACACTCGTAAAGTTTTACGCAGTTACCCGAATTGAAACCGCTTTAAATATCTAAGAAATAAGAAGCGCCACGAAAACATGTTGACGGTACAATGCTTTACGTTTTACTGCTTTATATACAATTATAAAAAATGTTTCAGCAGTAAATACTCGATAAAAAAACATCTGTTCTTTTTCTTTCATCTGTTCTTAATTAGAAGCTATTATGAGGTCCAAAGACTAAGAAGAAATTAAAAGATAACACTGAAGTTTCTATGCAACGATCACGCTAGCTATACTCTCTAACTCTACCTACTCTCTATTGTATTCTTTGTTTTATTGCCTTTGTTTTATGAACTTTATCCTTAAGTATTGCAATACGTCCGTTATTACTCACTGATAGAACATAAATTCTACGATTGAGAATAAATCTGTAATAATACGCATTAATCCAGTAACAATAGAGTCCGCTTGCTCCACGACATATAGAAACCTCTATGATTTGTTCTATGTCGGCGTCTTACATATACTTTGAACCTTTGTTCCCTATTGCCTCTAAACACATACAGAAAATGTCTTAGCTGTTTAGAAGTATAAATATCCGACTGTTTCATACAATTGTTGAAAACTTTCATTGTAAAATATCCTGCTTTGTTGTTTTCCTCTTAGGCTAGCATTTCAATAATGAGAGCATTTGCTTTATACGTGTGTATTTAGTCCGTTATACGTATAGAATCTCTCTGTCGATGATTATCCTGAATGAGACTTCTGCATTACACGTCCACGAGTGTAAATTTGGCCGTGTGATGTGTTATCGTGTGTGCCGCCCACGCGGCGCAGCGGTGACCCGAGTAAATCACCAAACAACGTTCGCGCCGCGCCACAATCTATGCAAATCGCAGGCTAAACTTATTGCTCTCGCCTCGACTCCTTTCCAAATGCATACTAAATAGCGCACCGACTCACCCACTGCACGAGCCACTGTTCACACTTTTTCACTCAAACGCTAACGCTCGTTTGTTTTTAAAAGATTTATTCTCTAATTATTTATTATCACTGTTATCGCAACTCCTCCTGTACCTTATAATGTACGCGTTGGCACCTCATTTCCATATAATTATTAACGGCAAATCTTAAATGCTTTTTTTTTTCGTTTCTATTATCCAGTACCAAATATTAACTAATGTGTTTCTTGTCTGAATTTAAATGGATGAATCGCACTAGCAGTGCCAAACATATACATCCTGAAGCGAAGTAAACAGTGCGAAAATTATTTAAAATGTTACTTTAGAATTTTAATGACGCGCGTATTTGAGTCAAGAGTTGGCTTACATACATAGTATTCCCATGGCGTTCTCAGAATTAGACACAGAATGTAACGAGAGATGTAGCTCCCGTTCTTCCGCATAGATTCTACTCGCATTGCGATCCAATTATACGTGATACCAACGAGAAATATTATTACACTGATTTGTTACACCGAGATAATTACTGTGAGAAACTTAATCGCATTTATTCTTGCCATTGTAGGAAATGCGTGCCTAAACTCGATGCTAATCGATTATTAATATACAAGTTATTCTAATATAAGCAACTGGCAACATGCTTGATGATGGCCGACAATAAAAATGTTATTTTTCTATTTCATACAAAATATAATTGCCTTGTTCATATGTAGTTGTATGTATTCATCTATTACTCGTATATTATCAAAAAGCAATGTGTAATTGAAAGATACGCGGGACATAATTCCAATTTAATTTGACCTCGAAAGAGAATATTTTGCCTTAAATGTAATCAAATATGAAACTTCGATTTAAAGCACGGCAATAATGTTGGACGCAATTTATTAATCGGCAAATATTAAAAGGTCTCTCATAAATGTGGACGCTTTAAATATTCAAAATAAATCATTCATTTTCATTCTTGGAGTAATAATAAAAAGATATCCTTCCAGAACTTCTCGTTGAAATAGAAATATGTAACAATGATCCACAACCATCAGCTGATAAAATTGTGGGTAATGTTTTTTATATTATGTACATTATTTACGTAGAATATACTTGCAGTATTGATTTGTTTACAAAGCATTCGACCAATAAACGAGCTATCATGTAGGGATTGCATTAAGAAGTACCATAAATGTCTTACGCTTTTTATAGACACGAGAATAATAGCGCACCCAGTGCGTATTACATGGTCCAAGTGGTCGTTGAACCCTCGCGAATTGTCGGCGCAATTGTCTGTCGCCACCACCGCGCAGCTGGCCCTCACCACCGCCGACCGTTAGCACTGCTAATTGCTATAGCTCCCAGTTTATAGCCCTTTATGATGTGTATCCGCATCATTCATCAACCTCGCACACAAGACGTCTCTCGAATATCACTTACCGTGCAGCTCGTTTGCACACGAGATGAGTTGAGCACGAGTTTAGCTCGAACCCGATAAATCTCCTTTGTATCGCTAGCTGGAACGTTCCTAAGTATTGAGTGTTTCGCTCGAACAGCTCTATATAGCTTAACTGATTTCAAAGCACTCAAGACGTTCGACGCTAACTTGTTGCATCCTAAGAGCGTACCTAGCATAGTCATAAACTAAGTTAAGCCCTCTGTCGGCAACATTGCCGGCTTCAGTGCAGTTCCAATTAATTCGATTATCAGCGCACCTTGATCTCGCTGAAGCACTCGGATTCCCTACGTTACACACCCTACACACACTTCTATGTACAGACTATCAATGTGTCTTAAATGAATTTAATCAGAATAAGACGTAAATGATACATGAACAGTAAAATAGCCCCAAACACAAGGTAATGATATCTAGCTTATGTGGTTTAACGCAAAACTAAGCACAATTTATAAATTAAGAACGATACTGCGAAGCGAAAAAGAGGTTTAATAAACAATTTTAAGGTTTACGTAACAAAAGCGTAAAAAAAAGAAACATATTATATTTTTAAATTCAGATGCAACGGTTTAAAAAAAAAAACTTTGTCACATATTAGATAAAAGTAGTAAGTGTAAAATATCTATGAAGCGTATTAATAATTAACGATTTATTTCGAAGCTTTGAAAATAAATAGTGTTACTCAATATTCAGATGGCAGACGTTCCGCGATCACGCACTCTACTGGAAGTTGGTCATGAATTCATTGTTTTTGACGTAGTCGTGTGATATTGAACCACAATAGGAAAGAGTTCAGGTCACGTATCGAAGTCTGAACGGACAGAGAATATTAAAGTTCAAACGTTCAATGGGTCGAGTTTTTAGAATTCTTCCATTTATGATACACAATGAATATTAAATGATTATAGATAGTAACTCGCCTCGTATGCGAAGGAAAGTAGCCATAGAATAGATTGTTTACTACAGCATAATTTTGTTTTTAGTTTTCAATATGAGAAAACTTACATTTAACGGACGACTAAACGTGGGTGTTTCTATTCGATTATGCTTCAGTAAGTGCGAGATTGCGGGGCAATTTAGTAACAAGTTACCGTGTTACATTATTTATGGCGATTAGTCATAAGAGAGTATAGATGCATCCATGGATGCATCAGACCTACATAGCCAATGTAGTGTGGACGCGCGCGATTCGTGTCGGTTGCGTCACGTCCTTCTTCACCGTTAGCAACTTTTGTATATTATTTAAAATTAATTACTCGACCTAATTAAATGTGAATTAAAACTTCAATGCTATGCACTATGCTAAGGATAATCTATTTTATTTCAGATTTGGATAATATATAGTTTCAGCGGCATCACTGATGGTAATCTCTGTTTTAAACCTAATAGGTATTGATATGCTTATTTTACCATTAACCATTTCCAATTTCAGTGTTTTATTAACCAATTACTACAAATAGTTTATGCCTCGTCACGTTGGCGTTGAACTACTATTAATTGCACAGTAGGCAGTTGGGAATGGATTGCCGCCAGGTCTTATCTGAGCCGTTGCATCGGCAGCGCTTTACACGGAGGCCTCCTTTTACGTTATGTGTAACACAAACGTCCGTTTTAAAACTATTGCACAAATGCGTATGGTAACCATTGGCACTTGCTCTATAGGATTGTCTCAATAAATTCATTATTGCCCATCGCGTCAACACCAACCCAATTATTGGTATTCGATTACTTGGTATGTTATTTATGTCTTAAATATTACTTTACATTCAGGCGGGTGGCCGCCGGGCGTCGGCCTACGTCGTTATTTACATATTAGCTGTTGTTCTTCTGCTCATTCATGGCCCGAACCGCAAAGACCACGTTGATTTATCGCTTTAATTTCATGTGTTTCTTTGTTACCACGGTGTCTAAAGATATTATATGGATTTTATACTTTTATAATAGAAGGGTTCACGGAGAATGTCTTGTAAACGATTGCAGCGACATTTATATATCCGTTTCACGCTTCGCTGATTTGGTTATTCACTGTTGTCCAGGTGCTGATAGATTTTTTAAGCCTATCAATTAAGCCTTATACCCAATTATAAACTGGAAATTATTGCTTTATATTTACATCTGAGATCTCGCAACGGAAGTATTTGAAATAAACACATTTTCTCCAACCAGTGCTGTTATACAATTATTGTTTTATCTTTCAACCGTTCATAGTTTGAGTTCATAGTTTGTTAAAATATAAGTTGACATAATATTTCAGTGATATGCTGCAACTAACGGGCAAAAAATGTGATTTATTCATATTATATTTGTTGCTATGGATGGTACCACGTTATTCGTCCAGAATTATTTCATAGCTGGCACACCGGCCGATGATTCATTAAACTTTATGTACTTTTCGATACGTTTTATTCTTATTTTAGACATATCTGTTTTGAAAGTCGTAATTGGCATAGCAAAATATAAATTGATACGTCTTTAGTCTTAGTATTAGGCTAAATTGGCAACGTCCCCGCGTGACTCATAGGTGCGCTCCCATGATTATCTGCGCCGGTTTCTTTCTATCTAATCTAAAACAAAAAATGCCTTCAATACGCATAAAAACAGAATAGAAAGTGATCGCCTTCGTATTTCTCGGACGGCCCATTACACGTTTTTAGCAGTTGCTATCTTTGACGTCGTCATCTTCGTCTTTGACGTCGACTAAACATTCACTGTTCTAGTCCCTCTGAAATTTATGTATTGACGTATGGTTATTACTGAATTTCTAGTAATTCATGATCATTATTATACGAAGTCGCTTATAGAATCAAATATGCCGATCATTAATTACCATGTATTACAATGATTTTTTGACAAGTTGAACACAATTTTTGTTTGTTTAACGTAAGACATGGATGAAAATGAAAACCGCCGACGCACGTCTTTCGCAAGCGACTGAGGCACGTCGTCGACGGCGTCTGTGGCGATCTGTTTAGTTGTATGAACGTCGTGCATACCTCTAGCGCCACGTGGCTTCATGCACTGAGTGCTTTGTGCAGCATCAACAAACCTTTTCATCTACAGATGAAGCCCCACGAATGTTACACGTACATAAATATTCTAATATTTTATTATTTATTCTACATAGTATATATCAGTATGCTTGTATGGTGTACGTTTTTTCGGTATTATATCGATTTGCTTCAAACATTCTCCGATC
>DWMG01003872.1:0-11450 GCA_018244855.1 Elbella merops
TCCTTCACCGTTAGCAAGTGATATTTAAATTTAAAACGCACTTTGTAAAGAGGTGCGCGCCATGGGTTTGAACCCGGTACCCCCGGAGTGAGGGACTGAATTCTTAACCACTAGGCTATCACTGCTGCATAATATTTATGAATATACATTTTTTTGCGAACGATAGGCGATCCTGATATATATATATATAATAAGTTTAATCAACAGCGACGGAAATAAAATAATTAATATCTAAATACAAAGTTCAGTACTATATGTACTCGTATGTATGTAGTCAGTATATTTAATATTAGCATGGGCATTTGTTTCTCTATTTATTAATTTCTCTTGCTACATTTATGAATGATACAAGTAAGAATTGTGAGTATTGTAAACAGGGCCCAATTGTATCATTGTGCATGCCTTACTAGACGAATATAGTGATAAAAATTAATTATAATTATAACCTCTTTGCAAGCTTTCATTCAAACAAATGAAATTTCTGACTCTGATTCTAAAACAAACTAAGCCTTTTATTTTTCTCGTTATATATTATTGTAATATATTATCATTATACGCGATTTAAAAATATATCGTTTGCTGAACGTTTTCGTTTTCGCAATACCCATGTTTGCCTCACACACCTCTCACCCTTCCGTCACTGCAGCGACGGAGTACGCTTTATCTTTATGAGTCAGCGATCGTTACGTGATATTTCGTATTGTGTATTGTGACAAATGTAGCTGACGAGAGCCTTGTAACCTTTGAGCTTACATTTACAATGATAATAGTGTACAATAGGTGCTATATGGTTAATAGTTATATTATGCAGCGGTTATAATAATAATAGTTGTATAATTGTTTACAAATTTTCACAACGCGTCATGTTAAATATAGGTAACTATTTAGTACAGCGTCAAATTCTTATGCTTGTACAGCACTAATAAATGTATGTATAATGTATGAAAGATTTAAAGGCGGTTTTAAACGACATAGTTATAGTATAATACAATAACGCAGAATCAAAAGCGAAATTCTGCTGAAAATTTTTGATGAAAAGCTGTATGGCAAATATTCCTACAATACAAACATTTCAATACAAAAAAATTCTTAAAGTTATTTCACAATCATTAATTTTGTATAAATTTTAAATTACAACAGATTAGCTCTGTTAAATATTATTAGAACTAAGCTCTTGAGAAAGTTCAGTAACTTCGAAAATATACATACATAGATTAGGTATCGATTCATATTTCTACTAATTTGCATTCACATCTGCAGTAGGCCTTCCTTCAATAGCAGAGACAGGCACGTTTCCAGCATAGGACACATGAGAATACACCTAATTCGATTACGATACAATCTGGTCTAGACGCGACAACAATAAATTTCCATAATGGATGATGTCTCTTGGAAATATTATGTATTTATAAATTCCATAATAATAGGTAGTGAATTTAATCATGGATTATTTTTTGGAAATTCATTGTTTATAACTAAGGTATTATTTTGCAATACTCTGCGAATATATACAACATACGTATATGATATCTGAAACAGAAACAAAATGTACACTAATGTGTAAGATGCCTTTAAGAAAAATAAAGAGCTTATTAATTCGCATATTGTATTCGTCACGGAACAAAAAATCGCTATAATATAAAACATTTTTGTCGTATAATGCCTGAAGCCTTCCTTTTATGCGGTCCCCCACACGGCCTGCCTGACATGCATTGTGCAAATATGATTAATAGTACAGAAGTCACATTAAGGATATGGAGGTTTTTTTCCATAGGTAAAGGTGGGAATTCCTGGTAACGCAATCCGGCCAGTTTCGTAACTCCAAGTGATAGCGTTCCTTGTATGTAATGTTTTTGTTAACATTTTTGTTCTTACTAAAACACTTAAAGTTTGCAAATTTGTCAATACTTCTGTATCTTAAAAAGCGACATTTAATCCTGAAATTTTTTTTTTCATCCCATTACAATTTCACTGTTGGAATACGGGTCTCCTTTCATATTGAGAGATATATAATCCTGAAATACATTATTATAAATGGAAAATAGGACAAAATGTTATTTCAAAAAAGAGCACGTTTTATAAATTGTCGGGGAATGTTTTTACCTAAAAATTACCTACCTGTAGCGTGTCTTACCTTTTGATATCGCACCGTCGCGCCGTACCCCGAATGCCTACCCTTAGTCATGCCGTCGGTGATTTTTCCTGTGACATTCCAGTGATGAAATTAGGTCAGCGGGAACAAAAATGCCGAGCTATAAATATGAACAACGAAATATTGGGCGCAAACAATCCGAGCGGGAGTAGGAAATACGTGACTGTAACAATTTCGAATATTCTTTCTGTATTTTTATTGCTATGTTTTTCTTCTATCGCGAAACTAAAATATTTTGTTACAATAAAAATACCTCGTATTTAATAGCAGTGGTGGTTACTTAGTGGTTTAGAATTAACCCTCCCACTTCAGAGTCCTGGACTCAAATACTAGCATGCAATGAGAAAAAAAATAGTACATTTTTAAAATGTGTCTATTGCTTGCTGTGATGGCAATGAAAAAAAAATGTGTGCTAATCTGCACATCGTAGAACCCTCCATAATGTACTCTAAAGCGTGTGAATTCTGCCAAGTCGCATTTGGCCAGTGTGCTACGTTATGGTTTTAACTGTTTGTCCAAAAATGCAACAATAAAAGGGTTATTCTATATACTAATGTAAAATATAATAAAATGTTAAAAAGGTGGGATACTTTCATAATAATGAGGCCCGTATACAAGCATCACTAGTGTGAATCAATAACAAGCAGCTTAAATTTTTTTTAAGATACAAGTAACATCATGCCTAAGTGGTAGGCTAAGTGGTAGTACACTCCCACATTTCACCAGTTACATTTAAGTCCGCGCACAGATCGGGACTCCGAGTCACTAATAGAAATTGTAAATTAGAAAAATTCACTAGTACCCGACCCGAGATTTGAACCCAGGACCTCCTGATCTGCGGTCGCGCTTGCAACCACTAGACCAACGAGGCAATTAATATACAAGTGAAGGTAAAAATAGTCAAAAGCAATTATATGATAAAAGAGCACGACTCTTCTATTTATTCTATGAATCAAGCAACTATTGTAGCAAGATGAGTAGATTCACACACACATCATTCACACTGGAAAATATATATGTCGACTCGGCTGATAGAAGCATTCTATATCTAATTTCTCATTTTTCAGCATTTAACGGTTTCTTCGCGTCCCACGAGCATTTACATACTATTATAAGTATCAAATATGCTATTTTATTATACTAAGGGTACCTGCTAACATTAAATTTTATTTAATGTAGTCGTAACGAACTCACTCCAGATCCTCTTAACTATTGTAAAAAAAATTTTAACATTGTTCGAACGAACAAACACCGCCTGTAGTTAGAAAATTTCTCTGAACTTGTTAACAACTGATTTCTTTTGCATTGAAAAAAGTAATTCTCCTCAATGGTTTTTTACATCGCTAACATTAACGAGGCCTATAAATAGAACTAAAGTCAAGTTGATTCTGCCAGCAGAACAAACTGCGCTGTTATAGAACCAGTTCGATCGAATTGCACTTGAACCGCAAATCGTGTAGACTTGATGGCTCTACGAATTTTATTAGCTCAATTACGAGCAGACTATGCGACCCTGGTACTTGGATCCCGAGCAATACTTGTTAGATTTGCTTTTACATCCAAACGGTTTTAGTCTTTGTCAAATCGTACGAATTAAAGAGCATTCATTGTAACGAACGTTAGGCGACAGACATTTTTAGGTGAAATGTTAAACTACAAATTGATTTTTATATATAACAAAAAGTCAGAACCTTAAGATTAATTTACGAGGGCATTAACAGGACTGAACAGCTTCGGTTCAATACGTTGAAGTGTGAACAGTTTAAAGTTCTTACTTATACTAATTAAAACTTATACTAATTAAAACCAGACACAAATCGAGACTCCATGTTATTACTGAGAATTTAAATATAGAAAAATGCAGTAATATGCTTGCAACCAGTCGACCAACGAGGCAGTTAAAACAGTGTTATGACTGCAACCCACATTTAAAAATATAATCGAATTTACATTGAATTTTAATTATTTATGTGATAACTTAAAACGTCCTATTAAATGCAAATGAATTAAAACCAATAAACAGTTTTACTTACATTTCATCGACCTTCAGGTACATAGCTAGACAGTTTCAAGCCCGACGCGTTTTATGAACTCAATTACTAAGAGACTATGACTACGGATACTCGAGAGGTAATATTTATTCCAAAGCTAACATTGAGTGCTCTACTTGGAAGCGTAGTCAGTCCGTGACGATAAAATAAGCTTTTATAGGCAAATGAATCTGTATTACTGGAATGAGAGGCTAAAAATATTTTTGCAACAATGTCAAGATAAAGGGTGGCGAATAGGAACGAATTTATTATATTAACGATGTTTTTACTAATAAATGTTTCGTGAGTATTTATACACATGATTACAAATGTACCGGCTTAACTCACGTGTGTTTTTTCGGCATGGCCCGACTGGATACGGCGGAGACAATCTCCCCCGCAACCTCGCTGCAGACGTCGGGAGCTCATGAGTAAGGACCTCGTACAGGTCCGAAACTAGTCGGGCCATCCCGAAAAAACGCACAATGATATATGTAAGTTAAATAAATTGCACATAATAATAAAATGACCTTTTGAATGTTAAACTGAGATCAAAAGTGAAATAAAAAAAAGATTAAATCCCAGAAGTGAAAGGAATTAAATGAAAGTTTATGTTTTCATCTGAAACTTATATAATAACACCTAAATTCCGGAAACAAGCGCAATAATTCTACGTTTTAGCAATAGTTTTATAGTTATTGTGTAAAGGAAAATGAAACAGTTGTTAATGATTTACGATATTTGCAATAATTATGAAATTTGTTACCTAAATGATACGACAAGGCCACAAAACAATAACTCGAGATCATAAAGTATCAAATCCATTTCAAAATAATTGACGACATATTTATAGAGTAGCTACAATAACCCAACGCGACTATCTGCGATACAATATTTAT
Organism: Elbella merops; assembly: GCA_018244855.1. Taxonomy (NCBI): domain Eukaryota; kingdom Metazoa; phylum Arthropoda; class Insecta; order Lepidoptera; family Hesperiidae; genus Elbella; species Elbella merops. Next base: position 5,082 of record DWMG01003872.1, read on the forward strand.
GGAGTGATGTCAAATAGTCAGTAATAGAGAATTAAGTTAGCCCAACGAGTATTGTAGCTACTGTTTTATAGGCGAATAATTTTCTGGCACTTACATAGACAGCGGCTGTTGGCCAAGTCGATAACTAGAATACAGAAAATCCTTATTGTTCTACGTGCGGAACTACTATCAAGCGGATCTTCATTTTATTATTTCATTCGTAGTTTTATCTTCTCCTCAACTATAGGTTATTTTTAAAGGTTAGTTAATTTTAATGAACTAAAATTGTTAACATTATTTTGATTCACAAATATTGTGATTATATCATTATTAAAATTTAACACTTGTTGCTAAATAATAAATTTTAGATTACTGCTGTTATTATTTTTATAACTGTTTTATACGTTTAAAAAAATAAGTACAATAAATCACGTACTCTATTGAATGTTGTGAAATAATTGTATAATGGAACGACACAGAGTGGAACGCGTTAATATAAAAGCCAAACGCGACAGTTTCAATATATTCCTCGCCGCAAACCCTCATGTGGTTACAGCTTGATGTGTTTTGTTCATATTTATTTTAACCAGACAATTTCTCTCCATTATTTGTTGAGATTTTATTAAATAAACTGTACTATAGACTGAGGATTATGATAGATACTTACTTTAGTATCGACTAAGGATTTATTATTATAATTCTAATAAAAGGTAGAAAAACACGTATAGAAATGTTTTTTATTCGCATGGAAATTTTATTGTTTCCTGTTGGTATAATTTGTAATCCGGTAATTTCACTTTCAAGGCAATTGATTTGAAAAGTAGCCTTAACGGCCAGCGCTTTTTCCCATAATTCCAGTTATCTTAATGGAGAAAACAATTCATAAGTCAACATGGTATTGATAATGCAATAGCAAAAGACTAGAAAGTTCCAATTATTTTAATTAGTTGAAGGTAAATACAAAAATAATAGGTAAAACTTCATATTATTTTATATTACATCGCTTACCCAATATATGTTGTTCTAGAAGTATACATAACACACACTGACTGAATAGTATTGGCTAACACAGGGAGCTCTTAAAACAAGCGAAAAAAAATGCTCTCCTTAAAACCGGCAAGGCATCAAAATTAATTCTAGCGAAATATACACACATATATATGTTCACAGACCGCGGAGGACAACTACCATCAAATGACCCATCCGTCATTTTTTATACCATGAAAATACTCGTACATATAAGTATAGAAATATAGTATCGAGTAACATTGCATATATCCATGCAATTATCGACGCAATTTTTGATCCCATATAATGTAATGGAAAAGTTATGTCATGATTTTTTGTATCGAAAGTCACATGAAGTATAGGTACACTAAGTATTCTGTCTCAACCCGTCACCAGCGCTTCGGCCGAATGAGACGTAACCGTCGCGCCTCAACCGTTATTGATATTGAAATTTATTTATGAATACCGCAACGGGTGATAAAACGTCATTTCACCGGCGGTGCACTGTGCTATGCTAATGATTTCTAAGAAACCTGTGTTGTGGGTGACTTTCTTTACGAATATTGCATTGATTGTATTTTGTCAAGCACTCTGTGTCCTACGCACTTAAAATTTATTTAATTTTTTTTTAATTTTAGTTCATACGAAGTCACATTATCGGACTTATGTCTAAATCCATACAGTTTAACTAAATGTAAGGTTGATGTAGCTTCTGTGAAAAATCAATGCTGATCTTTGAAGGCCGAATTTAGAAGACTATCCTTATTCGTCTGCCACGCTCCACAAGTTAAAAACAGACACTACAATAAACGCTTACAACGATTTATAACATTATATTGACTTTAATAGATATAGAAGCGGTACCTACATTCTTCTATTTAATAATTCTCTGCACAATTGCACTTCGATTTTGTACTGTTCCATCCGTTCAAAGGCTATAATTAATAATGACCAATGTCGAGTCTAAGAACGCCCCGCCATCTTTTGTTTTTGCTCGCCTTTTCTAGAACAATGCAACGCGTGCGACTTTTATCTCGACGCAAACAAACGACTGATGTCGGGTTTTTGTTTTTCTTCTCCCTTGTTCGTTTCTTCGTTCTTATCTCCAATTTATTAAGTCCAGTCCGAAATGTTGCTTGGTTTCTGATTATAGCACCGTGAAATTGATGGACTATACCTATAATTGTATCCCAACAGATTGGAATATGTATTTATAAATATTTTACACTGAAGTAAACGATGATATGGTCTCCAGGTTAAATGAATATTATTAAATTTGTCATCGCTCCTTGAGTCATAGGTTTTACACCTTTGTTTCAGTATACGCGAACATTGAATATGATGTTAACACAGAAAAGATTACATAAATTATAAATTGTTTTATATAAAAATAACGTAATTTTTATTACTTAGAATGTTAACTTTGCAGATAAAAAACTGGAAGTAGACATAAATGTAGATACTGGCCAAAAGTTCCGCGTTCAATAGGATCGTGATAGCAAAGATACTTTGGAATTCAAAGTCTTCGAAGTAACAAAGTTGAAAAGAACAAAGTGAGCATTCGAAGTAGAACGAACGATTGCATAATCCCGGCATTCCGAGTTAATAACTTCTATCGCACTACCAATGGATTATTGGGATGAAACTTCCTTTGTGACCATTAAACTTCGCTTCGCTACCGTAAGTTGGTTATATTTTGAAACGATTTAGGTTCTATGCTCATTACATTGTAATATTGACACAATGTAGTATGAATGATAGTTCTGTAGTTATCGTACTAGGTGTGGGGAGTTTGTCTTGTTTTGTGTGTATCGTCCAATCTTACATTATAAACCGCTTGGTAAGAACAAATCGGAATATATTTTTACGTAATAAAATACAATTAATGATAGAATATTGTTTTAATATATTTTTTATTCAGTTGACAATCGATTAAACTGAATTATCTTTTTATTCTTAAAACGTGAACAAATAAATTACCACAGCGATATATACGTTTAAAACTATTGCCAAAAGTCCCAAATTAAGATACGAGTAAGTTCGCTTTAGGCGTTCCCAATCTCTTTCCTCAACCCTGAGGCGAAGAAACGACTTCAAACTGTGATTTTTACCGACAATTGAATTCAGCCCCGTCCCCCCTCAACTGATTGTTTGCCCGTTATCTTCGTCCGGTACATCCGTGAAACCCAGGGTAACACAGCTGACTCTCAGTTTACTGTTTTATAAATTGTATCGTCTGCCTCTGAGAGAAGATCCGCATCCGATAAAAAGGGTTATGGGGTCCGATAAAAACGATAAAAAGGGTTAATGACGATAAATGTCAACCATAAAGTAATATCAGTCATATAAACTTTAAAGAATATTGTTTTTAGGTCCGCGAGCAATCAATGCGAATGAGGCGCCTTCCTGTAATTATGGATATACGTCGGATAAAATATTGTGTATGTTAAACATTACTTGAACCTAGAATAGAATTCTATTGCTATTTTTCTATTTCCTATTACTTGAACCTCAAGCTTTGCTGTAACGTGAGATTTAAATAAACAAAAAATAAACAAAAAAAGCGGAAAGATATTCTACCTGTTTTACTTTATTAGAAGAAAGTCTACAGCTCGCTAAATAAGGACTATTCATTTAGGTACGTAGCCTTTGAGTAACGTCAGAACGACAATTTAAATTGCACCTAAGCCCTGTTCATTACGAGCGCTCTGTCGGTGACATAATAAATGTCAAGGAGATCAAAATATCTGCGGCGAAGTTCCACCGATGCCTCTAATTATATGTAGCGGGCTTTGCTCTACACCGAGACATTAAAATTAACTGCAGCACGTTTGATCTTTCCATTAGAAAGCAACTATAAATAACATTCTAATAAAAAGAACATGCAATGAGTCAATCCGGACTGTTGAAACAATAGACGCTTCTGATGTGGGCATGTAGACGGACTTTGTTGAAACAGGCAGCCTTAATAGAACGAGTCAGTTGTAAAGTCTTTAGATATCTATTATAGCCGGGCTTTTTGACAAATATCTGTGAAATCGCAAACAAGAGGCCTAGGAAAATGGATCTGATGATTAAAAAATTTTCATATTAAACAATTTATTACATGGAGTTAATTGAAAAAATCATAATAGCTCTAAAAAATATTTTGATAACTATTTTTATTTATGTTATGATAATTAGCGCTGTATGTACTCTACCAACCCCGTAAGCAACCTGTCGTAATGGCATAATTAAGAAAAACCATTTATTCATTTCCTTTTCCATATTTGCAAAACATTTGCATTATATAGTAATTCCATACAACCGTAATGCGAATAGTAGGTACATCCAGATCTGTCGAAATATCAAAGCGCTGCCACGCGTTGAGGCGGCGAACCTCTCATCAACTTTAACGAGCCATTACGCCCGCTGTGGCGCCGCAGTTGACGGTTTGAGCAGTGCTTCAAATTTGTACAAAACGATCGGCATAACATATCCCAAGAAAAATTAATGTTATAATATAAAGTAACGTAACATATGTATAATGATGCCCGTATTTACTCAAACTGGTAGGCAGAGAAACGTAGTACATTATGTATAAAGTAACGTAACGTATAATGATCCCTGTATTTACTCAAACTGGTAGGCAGAGAAATGTATTACATTCCCAGAGTTCACAAGTAATAAATATAATTAAGCAATAATAAATAAGACTATTTAACCAATTGAGGCTTCATTTATTGCATGTGTTTTTTAATACAACGCGTAAACGATTTGTCTTCCACGGTTTTATTGATTGCGTACACGCGCCAAGATAAGTTAACATTATTACATACAATAAATCATCTAAATTAATCTATTCAGGTTTCGTTTATTAAACATGTTTCATAATAATTGTTAAATGTGTGTGTATGCATGTATGGCTAGCTAACAGTGTCTCCGCGTTTCGATTTTTGCACAAAGATACATTTTTAACTATTTAAACAATTATGACTAAAAGGTTTGTGTAAAACTACAATAGTTTGTGTTCTCTCTGCCCTTTGAAAGAGATATCTGGTCTTAGAAAAATATAAACAGTACATGCTGCCTGCCACGTGTTTGCAGAAGAATCTGAGCCTGAACGGACCTGGGTCTCGTAAAATGGGTTAGACCTAGCTAACCATAACAATTCGAATTTGAATAAATAGTTACTGCATGTATCTAAATTTTCTCTATTTTGTATTAGTGAAATAGATAGGAATCTAGTGTCTCGGTTGCTCATATATTAAACGAAGTACATCAATCTTTTAAATCCGAAAATCGATTTGACAGTTATTAATGACAATACCAAAAGTCCTCAAAATAATATTTATTGCATTGTAATTTATAGTAACTGTTATCATTCTTTCGCAATATCAAAGCGGGAGCCAACAGTTTTGCGTCAAGTTGAACTTCTGTATTGACAGTTTACTTTTCGATCACACCCACGGAAACAGTAATTTCGGAACTCTCGTAACGTGTAATTATTTCAGAAAAGCCGTCAATAGGCTAACTGTAGCGTATTTGTATGCGTCGAGAATTCTAATTACGCGATTTAAATAGTCAACCAATCTAGTTCGTGCGTGCGGTACATGTAAATGTATGAGCGGAGTTTTACCGTGTAATTACGCAGATATTGATAAATTGTGGCATTTTATATGTACATATAAATTAACTATAAAAGTAAGGTACGTTACATGATTAAAATATCAAAATGAATTTATAGAACAAAATTTTATTTTCTTTAACATACCTTTATAATGGTATTAAAGTATTTTACTATTAAAACATTAAGTAAACTATTAGGTATTAAAGTAATATTGTATTTACAATATTTAAATAATCTGTTATTATTTATGTTGCCCGAGTTCCAAGTTCAAAAGTATTTATCTCGAGCTTTTAAAACAATAAACTGTTGGAATTCGAAATTTAAAACCACTTATAGACATTCTATAAAGTACAGTCCGATGCATTGGCGAAATATCTAAAAACATACGTCATTTTAATGAGGCGAGGGTTGAACGAATTTGCGCAGACAGGCGCGAGGGCGCAGGCATTTATATTTAAAAGCACAGCTTACTGAAACGAAACGTGGCAAGTACGAGTAGGTACTCTGAAATAATTCACAGTCAATTCGACACGAACATTGTGGGAAGGCGGAGGCGGGCCTGTCTTCGCGTCGACACTCGACAGTTCTTGTCGACTACCGCAGTTATTTCTAAACCATATCACGTGGGGCCCGCTTGCTGGATCGTCTGAGCGCTTTGAAGTTGCATTCTCTTTTTGCAAACCACATTTCAGACGGATAGCGGACCAAATACTTTCGGGAACAATCTCCGACGTACAGCACGCGCTTTATTTGGACGTTTGAAGTATTGTTCA
>DWMG01003873.1:0-11450 GCA_018244855.1 Elbella merops
GAAACCCGTATTCCAACAGTGGAATTGTAATGGGTTAAAAAAAAAAAAAAAAATAATTAGATAGTAGTCACGCCGGTAGGTACATATAAGTATGTATGCTTGCATGAATGCAGATAAAATTTAAACTGTAAGACATGGAAAGGTTTTTTTAGATTTTATTATAATAAAGGAAATGAATCCTGTGATTTAATTAACTTTTATGAGGTAGATATTAAATGAATTATTTAGATATATTTGCATAGTATCAAATTTAAAGTAGAAAAAATACAATTAAATTAGATCTAGACAAAGATAATACTCATAGTACTTTTATTTTTCTGTATAGGTATCCAACGCGTATAGATACTTGATGGAGCTGGACACTAATAAGTCACATATCCAAATTTGATAAAAATGATGTAAACATGCTCCCGATTTAAAGATACGGAAATTCCGAACAAATTTGCCTAGATTGTTCACTTCTTGTTAACTTTATATCATTGCATTTACGAAGTGTTACGTAATAAGTTATGTCCGTGTGCGTGTTATGGTAAAGCCGAACAGCTGCGGTGCAATATCGAATCTGGGACCGTGCGCTTGTATATGGCCTTGCGAGTGTGTTTGTTTTTAAATCGGACACACATAAAATTCTCGTACATATTGTTCAGGATATTAAACTGCATAACTCGTCCCTCTTGTGTTCAGCGGCATCTGATATTTGTTAACAACGGCGGTCAATGAGAAAAATGGGTATATTTTAATTTAAAACATAGAAAGATTGTGTCGCTAACTACGTTCACATCTTATGTTATCGCTACCTTTGGTTCTGGTTTGAAAATAATATTGTAATTTGCTACAAATTATTATATCTAATAATAATAATTATTATAACGTAACTTCACACCTGTAATCCTCGAAGAGGTATGCAGAGGAATGCAGAACACTCCCACGTTACACCGGTTACGTTTACGTCCCATTATGGAATAGGTGGTGAGCCTATTGCCATGCATCGGGCACATATCCAGACTGCGAACCACTACTAGAAATTCTAAATTAGAAAATTTTGTAGTGTTCTACCCGGGAATCGAACCCGGGACCTCCCGATCGGCAGTTGCACTTGCAACCAACATGACCAACGTTCCTAAAATCCTACTATATAAGTGGATTGTGTAAGTTCTAATTCTATTTGATACTAAGGAAAAAAATCGTCTGGATGTCAAAGAGAAAAATCATAAGACAGGTAAAAGAACAACTATAGTAAGAAAACAGACGATACTGTGAAAATTGAGTCATAGCATATAGCATATATTCCATAGTGGGACGTAAACGTAACCGCTGAAACGTGGGAGTGTTCTGCACTCCTCTGCCTACCTCTTCAGGGATTACAGGCACGAAGTTACGTTTTAGAAACTAACATCTTATAACATACGTCGACCTAAGATCTTGCAATTAATTCTATATTTAACTATTCAGTAATTTAAGCAACAATTAACGCAGAGCTTAAGTAAGTTTAATACTCAATAAGAGTCAGAGATAGTGCGACTTATACAGGGTAATGAGAATAATAATCACGTATTAAATTCAATTAAGCCTTACAGTTACGACACAATGGCATCAAGAGGTTAAGCAAGCAGTGTCTTCCCAATGGCCACTGATAGTGTAATGAATGGTGTTTGCTTTATACAGGATGATACTTCGTTGCTCATTTGTTTCGCAAATACTAAGGAATAACAATTGAATAATATGGTTACTTCGGGTAAAATTATATTGTTACTAGTAAAAGTTTCGTGAGTGTCCCATATTAGTTTTTTCGTGATACTGAAATACACGTTGAAACCTACATCCTTCCATAAATTATCGCCCTGATCCGGCATCGAACTCAAAAGTCTCTAACGGTGAACTGCATATGCGAATGCACCGTCGACACTTCCTTAAACATAAATAAAACGCTATTTTAAACTTAATCATCTTACATAGTTATATTTATTAAAACATGAACACAGTCGCATACGCAGTGACAACTGACATCGAGCGGAATATCAGTTACACGGGAACGAGCAAAAGTGTTTCCACTGAGTAATAAGATCCCTATTAAATTAAGTGCTTTCCAGACGTCGCCAAAGATGTGAGTGGAAAATTCCAGAACGAACGTGTCCCGTAGAAAATAACGCAGCGTATAATTGTCACCGACAATATGAATATATGCATTTGGGTCGCACTAGTGTTGCCAGATGTAGAGTGACAAGACGGACTGGGGATAAAAAGTCTCTTTTATGTGAATTAATAGGACCAATTTAAAGTACTGTTGATAAGAATATGTAAATTTTTTGAAACCGGTTCGCATGCGTGAAGATAGTAACGAATGTGGAAGTAGTATTTTCGCAGCCAAATTTCACCTCGTTTTGAAAATACATATATCTTTTTTTATTACGTTTACGGTTAACTGGCATTAATAAATTATGTATGGGCCGGAATATTTTTGTAAATTTCGACAATTCTGAGCAGAGTAATAAATTATATGCATTATCTCCTTTATTCGATTCCTAGTTGACCTCCACAGAGTGAGCTTCGCAGGAGCATTAATACTACGATGTGCGTAATGAGCTCGTAATGCTCTTGCAGCTTGCAGTCATTAATGCGGCCAATAAAATTCAATGAACAGCACATAAAGTAGAATTACCATTTGCGTTTGGTCCGTGATGCGCTCCCACCCAGCAGAGTGGTTGTGGTTGCAAAATGTATCATACCAATTAAGTAAAGATTTATTTTGACTTGCTTTCACTTTATATTCACGAATATATTTGACTACCTTGTTGGTTCAGTGGACAGTGAACATGATGACAGTGCTGGACGTCGTGGGTTTAATTCTTATTAAAGACATTTCATGTAGTTGTGTTTATAATTGTGCTTATCACCCATAATGTGCAATAAACACAATTATTTGTCCTATGTATAAGTTTATAAAATACAAGAAAAAATAATAAGTAAGTACACATGAAATTAGTGTGTATATACGATTATGAAGTTCAACAAAAAATAAATTTTCTAAACTAGAGGGCTATATCTATAGTACTAGATTAGTAACTAATGGGAAATATTAAAATTTTATAAATAATGCATAAATTGAGAGAGTTTCCTGGGTACAATTATATCCGCTATAAGTTATTGGTTTGCCATTCAAATGTCTAAATATCCCGCAAAAGCTGGTACACACTAGTCGAAGAACCCTAGACGGAAGATTTACATTTGCAGAACGCTTACAAAACGGGACATAAACGCTCATACGTGTTGAGGTTCAACATGCATTTATTCAGACTCCATCTCATCGGACTTCGCATTTATTCAGACTTCATCCTATCGGACCTCATATTTTAATGGTCTTGTTTTATCAGCCGGTTATATCATTCATAGTAAACAAAGGGAATATCAAAGTACAAGAATGATTTATTTATTTAATGGTTCGTCATTGATTTATTGTTAAAATTGGGTTGTAGGTTAAAATATAATTAATTGTAATCGGTGCGATTTGTCTTCTAATGTGTATAGGTCTAATGTGTATGTGTATAAAGAATGTGCAACTGATAAAACATGGTATTACAAATTTAGAATATAGATTAATTATTCCAAGACAATAAATATATTATTTTAATTATTTTAATGTAAATGAAAATAAATTAACGTTCATTTCATATTTTTTTCTTTCTGACGTATCAGCCCCCGTGGCTTGTATTCATTATGCTAATCTTATTTGACATTCTCATTAAAATTCTTTTTCTATCATATTATTATTTTACAACGTTAATACCAAACAACTGTTTAAAGCTGCGTTGTTAATGAAAAAATATATAATATTCTTCAAAAACTTCTCCATCCAATTTTCTAACACGATAACCAATTATGACTTCTAAGCCCCAACTTCCGTTAATTAGAAACTGCAATTTGAAGCATCTAGAGACGAATTCTGGACACATTAATTGTCTTTGGGTCGGGTGACCCTATCGGGGCTAAAATTACTGCAGACACAAAGAAAATTTAAGTGTATTTTGGTTCAATTAGTGGCCCTGCAAGGGGTGTGAAATTGCGCAAGGGGTGTAATTTATTTTAAGTGTGACAGTCGACCAGTTTAACGACAGTGGGCACCGATTATACCCGCTTGGCTTTCGTAGGAGGCAGTGACTGAGTTTTTTTCAGGGCGTCCAGCTAAATCGGATACTACGACTGTAAAATATTTGCCAAGCAATCGGAAAGATCTTAGGTACAGTATTTTAGAAAGTAAATAATATTTGTAGGTAAATACACATAGTATTTCTTATATATCAAATGAATATAGATTACAAAAAGGTTTGAAAGCTTCACTGAATTACAGGAGACTAAAAATTTCGATATTAAATTAGACTAATGTATAACGTCTAATCATATTTTTTCATATAAAATCCTTTATTCTCAAGTCATTTAAACTCGTAAATTAAGTAGCAGCACACAATGTGGGAGATAAACAATAAATCTATGTGTCAAAGCATAGCGTCAAAATACAATTAAGCCCCTATTTACTACCAAAATACAGGAACACAAACAGAAACTTACACTATCCGATCTAATAGCAACCCTTCCAAACGAAACGTATAAACAAAATTATACTGTAGAAACAGTGTTGGAGGAGCGAACATAAATTTCTATCTTACACGGCTAATCAACATAGAAATTGTAATAGGAATATCGGGCCCGCAATTACAATACATTTACATACAGATTTGGTTGGATTGAAATTCTACGGTTTGAGCCTGTTAATTTGCGTAAAAGGAAAATAATTGGTTCGGTCGATTCAGCTCGTATGTGCGCGAGAGTGTGAATGTGCAAATTCTTACGACAATGTAGAGAATTTTTTCTCCACAGGAGGTAGGCATTAGTATCGTACCGAAAAAATCAGTAATTGCTGCAAAACTTTCTGAACAAATCATATTAAACATTACCGGCTTAATTATTTTATGTTGAATTAGTGTTCTCAAGTGTTAACACTAAATAATCGCAACAAAAATGACCGATGCCAGCTTAAAAGATAGAAATGACCTATATTTTTAGGCCCGTAACTGGCTAACAAACTTTCTACTTGCGGATAATAGATTTTTTCCCGCTCTTTCACATCTGACTGTCATAAAACGTAGGCACGTAAAACGGAACGCTAACTGTCAATAGTGAATAGATGTTATTTCACGAACATAGAGCGGGCTAATCGTTTTATTCGCAGCAATTGTGTTCGGTGAATAAATATTTCTTTATTTTTTAACCCGCGGCCCTAAAGCTTCCGTAGAATAATTGTGCCATCTGACAATAGCGACGCGTGCCGCCTAAAGTGTTTTGTTGGCAATTATCAAACAGTATGACGCGTATAGATAAAGAATGGAAATGAGAATGCGATCTTGTTTTTATATGTCCTTGTATATTTGAAACGTCTGTACGTGCACGTGGTCAATTAATTTTTTTGTATTAAAAGCCATGGCAAACAAGCAGACGGTCCAAATAACAGTAAGTGGTTATCGTCGCCTATGGACATTCGCAACATAAGTGGGCTTACCAACTTGTGGCCTGACTTGAAGGAACTTTTTGATGCTATGTTTGCCCCATATAGTAGCCCCCCTTAAAACTATTTATTTGTCTCACGCATATAAAATTACAAACAGATGCTAACAGTCCATAAAAATGTAGTTTAATCTTATATTAATTTATTACGTTTCATTTTACTGTAAAAAATTAATATCACGACCGTAATGCCTGGAGAGGGGGGCATAGGACTGTAGTACACACTCACATTTCTCCAGTTATGTTACATGGCAGACCATATTACCTTTAAACGGGCACATATTCAGATTCCGAACTACTCCTAAGAATTCCAAGTCAGAAAAACTCAACAGTACCCAACCCGCGGATCGAACCCAGAGCCTCTCAATCAGCAGTCACGCTTGCAACCACTCGACTAACGAGGCAGTCATTTTAATTTACATTGAGCATTATTTTTAATAAAAGTGAAAACACAGAACATGATATACATAAAGTGCCTGTATTTTAAATACTATAGATCAGATTTGTACATCTCTCTATGAACTGGTAACCAGTCTGTGTGGCAATAGATAAAAATCTGTCTATGTATATACTATACGACCACATGTAATTAAAGAATAATTCTGGGGATAACAATTAATCATATAATAGAAAACATTTTTTAAGAAGCTCATATGATATAAGCAAATACAATAATGATGTATCAGTAGGACGTGTAGATCTGCACTTCGTTAGTAATATAGCAAGGTTAACGGTATCAATTTTGAAAATAAAATCTTTTGATACAACTTAATATAAGTATAAAAATAAAATACTTCCACTGTAAACACTCCAAAAAAAGGAATGTCAATTTTATTTATTTCTATAATTTATTTCGTACGGTTAATGTTCTATGACCCAATAAGGGATTTGCAATATTTGTTCTAGACTTATAAACTTAATTACATTAAAAACATAGTGCAGTCAATGTTACACAACATTCGTTTTTAATTTTCGATGAATAAATTCGCGATAAAGGCAAGAAATTCGTTCATTTTGCGCTCTCACAAAATGAACGAATGGTTGGGAATACTGAATGTGATTATCACACTTAATGACAGGTGTCACGTGTCACCGTGAACGAAATGGTGTTAATGCATGCAATTTTACTCGATAAAATTTTACTTTGGTTAATTTGGTTTAAGAGTATTTATACAGTTACGTAAATAATTATGACAATGTTTTATTATTACAGGACATGTCATTTAAATACCTGAATATTTTTATTTGAATTACCAAAAGACTACCATTTTGGGAGCTAATTTAAGGATAATTGCCTAATACTTAGAATATCTCATGATTTACTCTCAATTAGCTATACAAGCGTATAATTTTTTTTTTCTCTAAAACAATGAAGAAATTACATTTTTTCTTCTTTGAAGAACAATTTGAATAATTTCTATCAGCAGTTTAATGTATTTTCTACGTCTATGAGTCGGCATAATAAAAACCGTTATGGCGTAGCGCTGCGTAATATCATATTTTCTTCCCCCACGCCGCAGCACAATGCACTCATAGGAAATTATCTTTTCTACATTCACCATGTGGCTTGTGTAGAGACGGGCGGAAAATACAATACACGACAGCCTTACCACACATACATAATTCCATTCCAGTAATACGATGTATTTTGATTTTTATTCGAATACAAAAAAACATTGTAAAAAACCTCAATAAAGAATCACTATTTAGTACTGTTATACCTTGTTATGAAGCAATCGTTCGACGCTTTGACGATCCCAAATTATCTGTTCACAGTGGAGCTAAGTAAAGAAAAACGTGGGCTTGGATAAGGAGCTGGTAATGGTGGATCATGAGCTTTTCAGCACTTTGTTGCGCAACAGGATCAGTTATAGTGTTCGCTTGTTATATAGATGTCAATATTTCGTGGCTAGTGGAAGGAGGGGTGGGGGGTTCTTCCTTTGTAGGACATCAAGGTCACAGAGCGAATATCATACGAAACAGTTTGACTTTACAATTGATACCAACAATTTAGCTAATAAATATTCGCCTTTTATTATGTATACTGTTATTATAATATGTTATACTATACTTTTATCATATTATACTATAAAATAACTTTGGCTTGACCGCATGAAGAACAGAAGAAACATCTCGTAAATTAATCGTTTAGAATATTCGTGAAAGCGTTTAATCGATTCAAAAATCGTCATTTAAAATGCGATAGGCACATCCCTAGCTCATTTCCTTAATACATACTTTAACGCGACTTTATTTGCCCAAATTTGATGCAGTTTAAAGGGTGCATAACTTACTTTGGTGTAATTATTTTACAATAGGGTCGCGCAGATGCGCTACCTCCAAATTAAGTAAGTACGAAGAAATTTCGAGGGACAAACTTTGTACAGAAATTTATAATTAAATCGTCTTGTCGTGTGAATAAAATATTGATGTCAGTTTTGTTTGAAATTAGCCCGAATATTAATTAAAGTTTATGAGCTTAAAGTTTGTTTACAGAAATTTTAATAAAGTATGGTAAATGACAGAAGAATGTAAGGTGTTTGTTTTTCCTAACTGTTGATAGAATTTTCGAGAAGTTTTTAAGACATTCTATTAAAGCTTCTTCATTAGTTATATAAAATAATGAAATGTGTCTCACGAAGTCTAAAAAACTAAATGTCCCAATAAATTAATCGTTACATCCATTTAATTACTACTTAAACATGTGTCCATTTTAATTGAGAATATAGGATGAACATTAAAGGAGGCACGATGATTTGTTTATAAAGACGGAAATGAAATAAAATATTTTTTTAAAATTATTTTCAGGTTTAGATTTAATATCTCTATGTACCTTAATGTATGCGTAAATGCTTCGGTGGTCGAGTGGTCGCAAGCGCGACTGTTGATCAAGAGGTCCTGGGTTTAATTCTCGGGTCGGGTACTATCGGGATTTCTAACTGTGAATTTCTAGTAATAGCGGAGCCTGAATTCGTGGCTGTTGAATAACAATAAGATTCCATATTGGAACGTAACATTTAATAGGGGGATAATGAAAATATACTACGTTCGTCAGTCTACTCTTTTGAGAAATACTGGAGTAATGGTAAAAAACTACAATTGTACTACACACGAACAATACACATAATGGAGAATGGTTTCAAGCGAACTCATCTCTGCAAGGGCATGGTAAGCAGTGGCTCTCAGTTGTTAGCGTTAAATAACAGTTGGAAAACAAGATTAATAGGAGTTTCAAGGAGACTTCAGACATATGGTTTACCTCATAATTAGTATCTCGAATAGTTGCAAATAGTATCCCTACTGATTTGTGGTACTGTACTAAACCTGCTGTGGGGTGTAAGGAGTTCCAACCAGGAACCCAAGCCAACCTCATCTGCACGTGGTACATCCTGCTATAACAGACGAGGCTCTGGCGACCGGCTGATTACGGTATAGCGCAGCCTAAATAGGCACGGCTAAATGTCCCGGCCGCCGACGGGCAGCAGCGTCGGCGGTGCGAAAAGCCGTGCCCTGCGATAGCCAACCCGCATGCCCAGCGTGGAGATTACGGGCATAAACCCCTTTTTGGGGCGGCCTATGTCCAGAAGTGGACTGAGATAGGCTGATGATGATGATGATGAAATATTTTCCAGATTCAAATATGATGATACGTTATTATTTATTATCTTTTCTTTCTATATTTTACTAGTTAAAGTGTTGTTATGTTTTTGCTTCTGTTTTGTTTTTATTTAACTGTATTGTAAACTCGAATAAAGATTGTTATTATTATTATTATTATTATTATTATAAGTATCATAAAATGCTCTCTGTCTAACTTGGCGTGATGATATAGTAAGAATAGTATAAACCGTGAAATAATTCGCGCAACGTAATTTAATATTACCATGAGATAAGTCTGCTTCATAATGTTACAATGTAGTTACATCGTCCTATATTTAACATGACAATGTAACTACGTTGTTATTACCTTACGAACTCAATCTATTTATGGATTACGATCTCAATCTTTTTGTTAAACCAAGTTCAGATTAAATCATTTTGATACCTGTTTGCCTTTCTTGCACTACAAAATTGCCCTCTGCTACAAAATTGTTTCATATGTCATATAACATTGCTTGAGCCCATCTAAAATTTTAAAACGTTCATCAAAACGATGACGTCTTGGCAACAGTCCTTTATTGTTAGTTTTCTAGTCGATAGTATTAACACGTTATGACATAATCCATTTCCTCATAACTATCATCAGTTTGTCTCAGTCCACTACCGGCTACAGGCATCACTGACGGGTTTTTGCCCATACTTACTACACTAGTCATGCGGGTTGAGGATCGCGGAACACAGTTTCTCGCACCGCCTAAACTGATGCCAGTCAGTGGTTTAGGCATATAACCTTGCCTAGCCGTGCCGTCGCTAGAGCCTTATCTTTTGTATACCAGGTTGCACCATGGGCAGATAAGATTGTCCTGCGATTTTAAGTAGAGCTTGAAATCTCTTACACTCCACATTGTCCATCTAAACAATTAAAGTGCTAACAAACTTCAAAGTTATGTGTTGATATAGAACGAATGAGAAATAAGAAATATTCTCTATATTTTGTCACCCGCAACTATTAATGTCCCAGCATTAGGTATATAACATGATCGCCACCAGTCTTTCTTGTGTCCACACATTAGGCTCACAGTGTCGTCACCTGACACCTAATGGTTAACATTTGACAAAAGTTGCTCGTCATAAGTCACTATCATTTACTTTTCTTCCCAAATAATAGGGATATATTCGGAAATAATTCTTAAATAAGCGTGTCTATATCATTTTCTGGTGTGTAGCTGTAGTAAGTTGGAGTTTTTTAATAATCCGATTAGATTAATAATTAATGATATTTAAATTGTACATAGAATCACAGTGTATTTGTAGCAATAGTAGCCTAGTCGGATAGTTGGACAAAGTGACGAGCTATGGCCTGTCATTCCGAGAGGACATCGAATGATATTATTTTAATCTCAATGACGCATATAACATTGTATACTAAAAAGTGCGTGCTGAGATTTTAACTTGTAATGGAAGAACACGACATCAGTTTATTATAAATTTTAGTTCCATCACTCTCAATCACCTGCGAAATTGGAAAAGTCCATTATGTGAATAAAATATCATATTCATTCACTTATCGTTAATCTTCAAAAGTACGTTAAAACTGACGCTTAGTTATTTGCATTTGATGTGAATATTTATATGAAAATATAAATCAATTTTCAATCTCAACAGTCTGATGCAGGGTGTGGAACTGAAAGAAAAAATGTCTTAAATGTTCTCTTAAGCGCTAAGAAATATTATAAAGAATTTACTTACAGGCATGTATATTATGTAAAACAGTCCATACATTAAAATTAGTTTTCATTTTAACATTCATTTTGTTAATATTTATATAAATACTGATTAAAGATTGGTAAAGAAAGTAATATGGGTTCTATCTTTTTATAATAAAGCGGAACTGTCAGTTCAATCCTTCAAATAAATTTAAAAACTTTCAGTATCATCATTATCAGTCTTTTATCACCATTGGTCACGAGTCTCCTCTCAGAATAAGAACTGCTAAGGGGACAGTCAGTCACGAAAGCACACTGTGGGTTGTGTATTTAACAGTTACGAATATGAGTAGATCATGAATTCAAAATTTTAGGTTATAATATTGATAGCAGAATTTGGAGTTATTCATAGTAAAAAGTCTATTTATTTTTTTTGTGTTTTCACAATTAAAGAACGTTTTAGTTATTTGTATTACAATTGCCTCGTTGGTCGTGTTGGTTGCAAGTGCGACTGCCGATCGGGAGGTCTCGGGTTTGATTCCCGGGTCGAACACTACAAAATTTTCTAATTTAGATTTTCTAGTAGTG
>DWMG01003874.1:0-11449 GCA_018244855.1 Elbella merops
TTAATATATCAATTATAATATTATTTGTATTTCTAAATAAACATGACATACAATGAAATGTAGTAAATAAATAATTTTTACTTCATTGTTATTATTATAAGATATATACATATATCCATAGTGCGTTTTAATAAAATAATGCGTTAACAATGAGGTTTTGTTTTCAGGAGCTGAAAGAGAGCTTCAACTATGGCTTGTTCTGCCCGCCGGTCAACGGGAAGGCTGGCAAGTTTCTGGACGAGGAGCGGCGACTCGGCGACTATCCCTTCAACGGACCGGTCGGCTATCTCGAGGTGAGGCGTCTTCTTTAAATTATGTGACGTCAAACGAAGTTTATGAAAACTTATAAACATATTTCTGGGGTACTCATAAACAAATATTAATATAATTATTAGAATTTTAAAGTTCCATATCAACAAAAATTTCTTAAATTAAAATATTCGAATTATGCTTCACATAGCGTCTGAGTTAAACTTCAAAAATTAAATTAAAATGAAAAAATAAATCTTAGTAATTTACAATATTTAACGCATGCGGTTTTTAAGCTATTTTTCTACTAAATAAATTAATCTCGCCCTTTAGACAACACTAGTATCAATCTAAGCAACGAGTTTAAATTTGCGATAGCTGATTTTACAGCTTTGCTTCGGTGATCATTTAAAAAAATATTTACCCTTCTTTCCCGTAGTATTATAGACTTTATGATTATATATATTTTTTCTTAATTATGAAAAATTAATAGTAACAATTCAAACAAGTTTATAATAAACCGTCGTAATTCGCTAACGATCAAAGTCTTACGCCACGCGGAATTACATGAACGTCGATACTCGAGAAGTATTCCGAACATAGATCATGTGTCCGACCAACTGTCAGGCTCTGAATGCTCAAATATTTACCACAAAAGAGAATATTAACATTCCTGACAGCTGAATTAACCAATGAAAGACATGGACATTAAAGAGTTGAAATTAACACATTTTGCGTCCATTACGGATATTGAAAGAACATAAGAAATTCTTTGTACCAAATAATTACGCTTGGTGGCATTGAAATACTATAATAGTTGTCAATTAGCAAAGATCGTCAAATTTGTTAATAGACAATCAAGTTAATGAATTTTCATTTTAATATTATTGAAGAAAAATCTTTAAAATAACTGGCACGATGAAAGCAATATACGTATAGTATTTGCACATAAAAAAAGTAGTTAAATACTTAAAATGAAACAAACATGAAATTCAAATAAAATTCTCCATTATTTTCTTAGCATAAACATATTCATTCAAATATCTCGGACAACGTATACCAAAAAATACGGATTTATAGGAAAGTGTGAGTGATGAGCGTAGAAAAGCATGTTAGGTCTGTAAAGATAAGAGATATTTGACAATCAGTGCTCTTTGCTTACTCCGTAAGGAATCTGCCGTGGTGCTGTATTAATAACATTAATATAAAACAGTGTGAGGTTAACAAAAATGGTCGAAATATGGTTCTAGTTGAAGTACAAGCGGCGGGTATACAAGATGCTGAAGCTGGACGAGAAGACGCTGAAGACGCTGCACTCGCGCGCCAACCTGCGCCGCTTCATGGAGAACGTGACGCACGCGCAGATAGACAAGATCTCCAAGGCGTGCGCCAAGGGACTGGACCCGAACTTTCATTGTCAGGAGACTGGAGGTATGTAGCAATAGGAATTAGGAACATGTATTGGAAATTTGTGTTCGAAATTTGAATTTATCCACAGTATGACATAGGTAACCTTCGATACATATCTATATAGACTAATTTTCAATAACCGGAAATCTGTGTTCTATGTGGAATCAAATTTAGACTCTGATGTATAAATAACAACATCTTATTTCACATTTCTCTTGTAGTTGGAAAATTCTATTGACTCTGCTATAATGAAAATGTAATAGGATCTCTGTTATAGTACAATAGTTACTATAGTTCCCATTATTTCTCATCCATTGTTTCTCAATTATTTAGTACAAATATCTACCAGTGTCTTCGAATAGAACAATTTATGCTAATGTGTGCCGTACCTTTCGATGTTACCGTTTAAAATACATCGTATATGTGGTAAGGACGGTGTTTATTCTCCCATTGTACTCGTATCAGTTCTATTGTGAGAAAACCATATCAATATGCCCGTGAATAATGCACGATAAATGTCGTGCTGGCCTTCAAAACGACTGAAACTAATTACAATCTTACAACGCATCGATAATTTTCTTACCTTATAGCCATATCGTATATAGAAACTAAACAACACAAAAATGTATTAATTTCTGTATTACGATTTTTGATAAGCATAAAATCTGACAATGTCCAGATCCTTATATATTCTGAATCTTCGAATTGTACTCGTAACTTCATATTATATCGTTTTATATTAATAATATAAAATATTTTTCATCTCTTCCAGAGACACCGTTAACAGTAGCAGCTGGCCTAAAATCGCCCAGTAAAGTTCTGATAGCTCTCGTAAACGGTGGTGCCTTATTAGACTATCGAACGAAAGACGGTAGCACGGCTATGCACAGGGCCGTCGAGAAGAACTCCTTAGAAGCTGTGAAGACTCTTCTGGAACTCGGCGCATCGCCGAATTACAAAGATGGCAAAGGATTAACGCCTTTATACCTGTCCGTTACGAACAAAACCGATCCATTGTTGTGTGAAACGTTACTGCACGATCATGCGACCATTGGAGCGACCGATTTGCAAGGATGGCTTGAAGTTCATCAGGTAGAATTTATTTTAAATAAGAATATTTTGTTATTGCCAATGTAAGAACAGTGTTTTATTATTAAGCAGACATAATCTAAGTATATACAGAAAGATGACACCATAACATTTGTAGACACTTAATGTTTTTAGTCTACCAACCCACACTTCGTTAGTGTTAAACTATGACCTAAATCGATTTCATTTAAAACCCGGCGTCCAATGTTGAAATGATTGATAGTCGATGATATTATCATCAACCTTTTCATCGTTCCACTGGACATAAGGGGCTCCTCTCGGTTGATGATAATAATCATGAAAATGATGATGCAAGATAATTTTATGACATCATGTAACTGTCCTTAATCAGGCTCTATTTGCCTTTCCAAAACTAAAATAGTATAACTTCAAAAATCTCGAGAGCCTCCTAATATTTTGCAAGGACAATCTTCACCTGTTCTAGGCGTGTCGCAATGGATTGGTCCAGCATTTAGACCACCTGTTGTTCTACGGCGCGGATATGAACGGGCGCAACGCGTCTGGCAACACCCCCCTGCACGTGTGTGCCGTCAACGCGCAAGACTCCTGCGCCCGGCAGCTCCTCTTCCGGGGCTGCGACAAGGAGTCTTTGAACTTCGCCAATCAGACACCTTATCAGGTAATTAGCCGCTCGATAGAATTTAATGTGTGCCAACGTGCACTGGTGACATTAATGTTAAATATGTATATATTTTTCTCTAATGTATAAATTAACTTTGAATTCCTGAATATATAAATCCTATTTGGGGACATAACCCAAATGAGAGTTAAATATATATATCGCTGGATCCAACTCTTGGTTCATATCTACCTTTTGGAATCAATTTATTTATATAAATATCTAACCATAGTTTATAAACTAACGAAATATTAAATCTCATGTATGTTATTCATCTGTTTCGGTTGCCACCTTCTATCGAAATTCTATACTTATATTGTGCCATTGACGAAGGCTTCATAGACTTGATGTTTTTATTCGATCGACTAATGTAATACTTATTTACAAAATGTATCATGTAAGAGGATTGTCAAATGAATCATTGAAATAATACGCCTCGCTTGAAAACATTAACATTTGAGTTAATATTGACATTGTATCTGAATGTAATGTACGAGTACCATCACTTTTATAACGTCAGTTTGTTCTCGAAACCGTCAGGTGGCAGTGATAGCTGGCAATCTCGAATTGGCGGAGGTGATAAAAAATTACAAGTCTGAAGAAGTCGGTGAGTGGAAATCTCGCCTTGTTTTATAATTGCATGGCTCTGGCTGCAGCTTTATATTTACTTAGTACTCTCATAGATGTTAATGACTGCGGAGGAGCTTACTAATTCGCAACATTAAACGGAATTGATTTCTGGTTTATATTAGTTTGTGTAATTATAAATAGATATTAATGATATAATATATAGATAAATGATGTATAATTATAGATGATTGTTATAAATAACGTAAGTTTAGATTCACGAAAATATATTTTAGCAGAGGTTATAAAATTTTACATAATAAAGAGTTTATTATTGTATTGTAAATAAATTGACTGTAGACTATTGGAATATTTTAGCGACTACATGTCAGGTGGTGTTAATAGACATAAATTGCATATATGTATACATTTTAACCTTATAGTGTTATACGAACGCGTAGCATATGTATGATGTATATAATAATGTATTGGTATGAAGCTTTAATGTTTAGTATAAAACAAAGCTTTAGTATAGTGATATATTACTGTAGGCGCGATGCATGCCCCATCTATATACCTACTGTATATCGAACTGTTTCTATTCCATTGCTTCTCATTATGGTGATGGTTGTATAATATACAATACATTCATAGTTACCGTATAACATATACACTCGAAGTTATTTACACTTTGAACACGCATAATAACGACACTAATCGGTAGAGAGTATTATTACGATCTATGTACTGTTTATATTGTTATATTATATTATATTTTGTTATTATTATTTAATATAATTTATTTATTTAATATCTGTCGTAGAGGGTACATAATTATGTATATCGGTTCGTTTGTGTTGAAGCACGTATTATATAATTTATTTGTGTTCGTTACGATTTCAACTGATTAAGAAACAAAAGTAAAGATTATGATTAAAACGAAAACGTTGGTCGTTTCTTTTGTGACACGTCAAGTTATTTTTGCGCACATTTTTTTTAAGTATTAGTTTGTTCGGTCGGTAACGAAACGTTTACAGTGCCGTTCCGCGGGCCGCCTCGCTACAATCCGAAGAGGCGGTCGGCGGCGTGGGGGGGGTGGTGGCACGCGGGCGACCGCTCCTCGCTGGCCTCCTCCACGCGCATCCCCGCCGAGCTGGACGCGCTGCTGCGGCGGCCCGGCGCCACCAACTCGCCCTGCAGCCTCGAGCGCCCCTTCTCCTCCGCCTCGTCCAGCATCAGCGACGCCAGCCACCCCAGCCACGAGGACGACGCCAGCATCCTCACAGGTAAACCCGGCGCTCCGACCCCGACGGACAACCATCACCATGCACATTTCACCACCGAACCCATCTCGTTGCATGTCTATGTACCGTTTGTTAATCTAGATGTTTTCACGATCCGCTTCTTCGCTTCATTCTTTTCGAGGCGTGTGTGTTTTAGGGTTCCCCTCTCTCTTCTTTAGTTTACGTTTTATTTGTGTGTATGGCATACAAAATTACCTCACCTTATGATACAGGTACCTACTTACGTGTAAAATTGTCTGTGTAAATATGCACTATATATTATTTTAAAAATTGTTACTTATCAAATTTAATTTATTTTACGATAAGATAAAATGAAATTCTGTACGAACAAACGATTTAAAATCAAATTGTAATATACCTAGTTGCCTTTTCTCATGACTTCAAAACGGACGGAAATTAAAAAAAATGTCGACTGCAATTCCTAATATAAATTGGATATCGAGATGAAAAAGCAAAAGGTAGCGTTTCACGAGAAACGCGAGTAAAAGTCGCGACGGAACACGAACCAATGCGGGCGTGCAACGCTGACGAGGGCCGCTCCGCGGCGGCTGTCGACAGATAAGAGCGCGGGGGACGCCAGCGACATCATCTCGGACTCGAGCGGCGTGGGCACGGCGTCCGACACCACGTGCGGCTCGCTGCGCGCCACGGCCGTGTGCCTCGCGCCCTACGAGCCCGCCGCGCCCGGCCACGTGCGCCTCGCGCACGGCGACATCGTCGAAGGTAACCCGCGCACCCACTCCTGTGCCCGACTTCATCGGACGAGTACCTACTTTCAATTATAATTTCACTCGTGAATCAAAGTATTACAAAATGTTCAGACTATTTCCACTGTTAATACGTTGTTATGAAGCTTGCGGTCAATGTTCACTACGAGAGTATGACAGAGCTTTTTCAAACACACAGCTATGTCCCTTGAGCTACGCTGACACACATCCAATCATATGTATAGCGATAACAACATATTGGTAGCAACATATCAAACATAATAATAATTTATGGAAGATAGATTACTTGTATTGTCTGTTGTATTTCTGAAAATGGTAAAGATGCGTAATGCACTAACATACATCGATTGTGTATACTAATATATCCACCTTTGTACAATAGAAACACTAGACCCAGTATTCCTGATTTATTACAACTACATATTATGAATCAATCATTTTATCATTGGTTATATCATCGAAATTAATGAGCACTGTAACAAATATCATTACTAATATTAACAAAGGACACGAGGACGCGAAAAAGGGAGTAAAGTTATCGCAACCACTGAGAATTCGATTTCATTGGAAGACAATTTTCGAATCTTTTTATATCAGTCACAGCAAAAATATGATCTCAAACTTAACATAGGTTTACTTTATTACATCAACGTACTGTTTTCCATAATGGTAAAAATACACATCTATAGATTGGATTATTAAAAAATTAAGCATACCGAACAATCTAGTATCGCTTAATAATTGTAACGGAAACTCCTGATTTACCCAAATACTGTTTATACTCTCCCGATAAAATACATTTAAAAGATACGGTTAAGCATTGTTTAATTGAACTTAATCGTTGCAAAGCTATTACAAATGGAAATACCGAGGTGTGTAATAATGTGAAGCGACTTGTGCAATATAAATAATGAACAATGTAAAGTGACGAGCGCGACGGAGGACGGGCTGCTGGAGGGCACGGTGCGCGGCTCGGGCGCGGCCGGCCTGTTCCCCGCGCGCTGCGTGCAGGAGGTGCGCCTGCGGCACACGCACCAGGTCAGTGTGCGCTCGCTCTCTCTCTCTACTCTACTCCACTCTCCACTCTCCCACTTTGTCATGCCCATACAGATGGCCAATCGAAATATTCTTGAGTTCTGCTGCTAGTTGTGGATAACCGTAAATCATTATCCGAGACCTACCTTTATTATCAATCTGGAGACTAGATGGATTGCCTACTCACAATGATAAGAATCCTTTTTGGTTTAAAGTATTTTTTTTATTTCGAGTAGGAATAATATACAATATTTTCTCACATGTAATAACTTCTACGAAAGCTCAGATTTTCTTTTTTTATTAAATGTATTCTAGTGTAATTTGTTTCAATTGTATTTCTTCCTTTTGAATATAAATTAAATTTAGTATGTAATATCTTTATTTTCTTAAATCACTCCTAAATATTTTCTACACCGAAATACTTAAATCTCTTATTTTTACTCATGCATTCCAGGTGCTCTCTTCGGGACCAATTCACCACTCCCGAGTCACCGGCCGACGGGAGATGGCTCTTAGCAAGACGTACAGTGCCACAGCACCTAGGATAAAGAAAACGTTAGTATCGTTTAAATAGGATTGCAAATTTGTACTGGTACTTAATAATAGATGGCGCCACATGTTTTTCTGAATCATTTTGTACGGGTTTGATCGTAGTTATTTAAATGGTATTTATGATAAAAATAAGTTTGAAACTATAAATGTTTATTCCTTAAAATGAATAATTACAAGACTATAAAACTTAAACTGCTTAACTAAATTATTGTTAAATGACGGATGAGTACGCGCGGTACGCTTAATGACCGGAATCGAACTCACTAGTTTTTACCTAAAATGAATTGATGTAGCGTAAAATGCTGACTAAATGAAATATTGTACGAGCATTGCCCGTACACATTTAGTTATCTGTTTCGAATAAATAAAGGTCAAAAAGAGCAAATATTATACAAGAGCTCCCTATGCTTGTTTACCTATGATGAATTATGCTATTAGAAGTATCAAATATGAAAGAATCTAAAAAAAATAGATCAAGAAACGTACGATTACTAAACTTATTTACAAGGTAAATTAGCTATTGATATGTGTTATTATGTATTGATATGTGTATATATTCAGTTTTAGTACTATTGTTAGTTGTATTAGTACCTACACCTTTGTTGACCCTTTGTTATTTTGTACCGATAACAAAACAATTCAATACTAACTTGTTTGAAAACTGTAGTGTTTATTTACAATCGACGAAGTGGAGAAGCAAAACAATACTTTCGCGTTAATATCAACTCGATGTTGTTACAACACGTGGAGGTGTAGTGCGAAGTGGTCGAAGCAATCAAATGTGTCTTTGGAATAAATCGTTCGATGAATTTTTTAATGAAAGCGTAGTGAAATCTGTATCGACATGCGTATTTCGTACTTTAAGAAGATACGTTATAAGCAGGTAATGCCGTCACTTTTGTAAATGACTCATAAACTACATGTCGATCCTTACAGTTCATGTCAAACCTCGAATCCATCAACATGGTTAGGATTTGTCTGGTTACAGCCACAATAACTTTGTGATAGCCTCCTGGAGGCTTAAATTGCAACCTCCCATTCCGAATGTCTGAAATTAAAATACAAGACCTCAGAATTCATAATTATAAACGCGTTTGTATTGTTAAATATCATTAGCTAAAATAGAGAAGGAAACATCGCGAGATGACTTATGCGAGTATTTTTACGGCATTATTATACGATTTAATGAACGAACATTTCTACGGGATATCCCGACTAGTTTGGGACCTATCCGAGTTCCTTTGCGTCCGTGCCGATAGCAGCGAGGCCCTAACGGAGGGTGGTGGAGAGCTATATTAACGTAAGATGTGGCCGGTCGGCGGCAGGTACGGCGCGATGGAGGCGCGCACGGTGGTGCTGCACCGCGCGCGCCGCGGCTTCGGCTTCGTGCTGCGCGGCGCCAAGGCCGCGTCGCCGCTCATGGAGCTGCGGCCCTCCGAGCGCTGCCCCGCGCTGCAGTACCTGGACGACGTGGACAAGGGCGGCGTGGCCGACCGCGCCGGCCTGCGCAAGGGGGACTTCCTTGTCGCCGTAAGTGACGCCTCCATACTACGACCACATCCATTCATCGCAACAGAACATCACTCTTATTATAAGTCCAACAAATCCATCAGAGATATTGAACCTTGTGATCACCTTCTCGTTTAGCCAACTTCTGGTATATAAAAAGTCAAAGAACTTGCACTGCATTGCGATTGGAGGAGTCCGGAACAAACTCTCTCAATACATGAAATATTTCCAAAAGTATACGAACTTGGCTGTGTAATCTTTTGCGTGTGTTATTTTTATAATATATGAAATATACCTATGAAACCCCAATTTAATATGTATATAGGTATAATCTGTGACATGCCACTAAATTTAATTTTTTATTTTTGGCTTTGCTGCCATTCAACCATCTCTATAACATTTAAACTGATTATTTCAATACTCCCTAGCAGGTACTTTCATGTTTAGAAACAGTTGACAGTCTCTCAGAGTCAGACCTAGTGAATAAGGCGGATGAGAAAACATTTTCTGGACTAATTCATTTCAAAATCCCTTTTTTAGTTTAGTATGAAGTCCTATATCACCGAATTACAATGAATGACACTTTCGGAAGTTTTTTTAAAGCATGAGATAACGAGCCTTAAATTAAGATATAAGTAATGTTTTACTGTAACTATAAATAATATAACACGAAACATACGCATAAACGTACCAAGACAAATTTGACGCTGTCAAACGAGAAACAAATTGTTAAGCATAATCCGTTTTTTGCGAAATCAGTGGCTATGATTATTTACCGGAACAACCAACCGTTTCCAGATAAACGGCGAGGACGTGTCGGCGGCGTCGCACGAGCACGTGGTGGAGCTCATCCGCAGCTCCGGCGCGCTCGTCTCCATGACCGTCGTCTCGTTGAATAATCACGGTATCTACATGTACCCATTCTTGGCACATTTAGGAGATTCATCATCTCAGTTCTTACTTAAACTTCAAGGCGTTTTGTATAAGATGGTGACTTAGATAATGAGACTCAACATTTTGGGATTATTGTGTCGTTATCGTATTTTCTTTGTTTCAAATATTGATGAACACTCGAGGGTTTGGTGCCGTTATTATAATTAATTTGTATAATTGATCACTCAAAAGAATTGTGTCATTGTGTGATGAACTGTGTTAAGAAGTATTTTACAAGTGGAGACGTTAGTTAAGTCGGAGCTAGATTTTTTCGTTAACTATTTTTTAAATTTATCACTAAAGTACGACATATATTATACGACATATATAAAGAATATAATGTGCATTTTATAAGATAATTCCACAGAGTAGCTTCTTAAAATAGATGACTTTTCAAAATAATTAAATTAATATTTTTTATACGTTTCTGACACGTTTCAGCAAACAACGACAACAACACGTGTACAGTGCCGACGAGTAAGTCGCAAAACCAACTATCGAACTCCGGAAGGCCGTACGCGGCAACACTACCGAGGAAAGCCGCCGGAGGTGAGTCTCGGATCGATCTTAAAACATTGCATACAAATGATATTTTCTATATATTAGAATTATATTGGTTTATAAATAAATCAAATATATCAAACTTTTACTGGTGTTTTTCTTCAGTAATTAAACTGTCCTGTAGGTTATTTGGGCTACTCCTGCCCAGTAAAATACATGTAGTGTAGTATAAGTAGTTACAAGCCGGCCGCCGGTCCGCAGGCCGCAGCCCCGCGCCGGCGCCGCCGCGCGCTCGTGCTCCGCGTGCAGCCGCACGATCTCGCCCACTATCGTCTGCTCGATGTCCACGCCTGCCGCGCCCACCACATGCAATTAATCATTCATTAATACATTCCCCCATCCACCTACCTCATGTGGACTGTACTTGTTTATTGTGCTCCTATTCATCAATTATTATTATTGTTGTATAATTATTGTTATTGTTGTATAATTATTGTTATTGTTGTATAATTATTGTTGTATAGTTATTGTTGTATAGTTATTGTTGTATAATTATTGTTACAGACGGTGGACGGGGCGGGACATCGACGCATCCTGCGACACTGGCACTCGCGTCAGACTCGACGTCATATAAGTTCTTAAGTATTTTAAAATGGTTCTGTGGAAGCGATGTCGCTTTTGTTTGCGTAAGATACAAAAACAGCGTAAACAATCTACACTAATACAATAAAGCTGAAGAGCTTGTTTTATTGTTTGAACGCGCTAATCTCAGGAAATATTGGCCCAATTAGAAAAATTCTTTCAGCGTTAGATAGCTCATATATCGAGGAAGGCTATAGGTTATATAACATCACACTAAGATGAATAGGAGAGGAGCAGCAATAAAAAATATTGCGACAACGGCAAAATTTAGAGCTTTCCTTGCGTGCGCT
>DWMG01003875.1:0-11449 GCA_018244855.1 Elbella merops
GACGTATAAACGTCTCATATAGACAGGTGCGTATAAGCAAGACGCTTTCTGAACAAGATTTCCTAGACATCACAAGGGATATAGCGATAGAATTTCAAATGAGAAACGTGAAATTATATGTGAAAAATTGGAGTGATGAAATTTTTGGTAGTTTGTGTTCATATAAACTGTCTGCGTTATATCTTAAATTCACTAAAAATACATTGAAAATTTAAAATATAGATTTTCATTAGTATTTTAACAAATAGCATTAAAGTATCATAAAATATAATTTACCTAGCAGTTCATGTTCCTACCTTGAAAAACAAAATCTAATCAAATGTTTGAACATTTCTATCATGCTTTGTAGCACTTTTAGTGCACTACACTCCTGCCTACCCCTTCGTGAATTACAGGTGTGACGTTACGTTTTTCCTTTTTATTATTTTTATAATTCCAACAAAAAACCCAAACCAACATAGTTACATGTTAAACATGCTTGAGCTGACAAATTCAACACAAAACAAGTTTTTCCTGTCACTGGCACCTGACGACAATAAATCCCTCAATGTCGCGGGGGTTGTACAAAATTAAACAGAAAGCGGTTACTTAGACAAAGCTCTTGTACTGAGATTGAGTGCAATATGCCACAAAGCATCTCCGACGGAGTGCCGTGAAGGTATACATATGTGAGTGTATACGGTGGAACTACGAATGTGATCGCTTAGGACAGACTACCACTATATTTGTCTGCTATGTTTCATATTAGCTACTACAATATTATTGACAGTCTCGTTGGTCAAGTGGTGATTCCAGTCACGATGCTTTTTTACAATATACAATTAAGCAACGCTTGTGAAAGACTGGTGCTGCCATCTAGGCAATATTATTGCAAACTAGGTGACAGTGTTGTCATTCGTCGAATAACAATATGGTGCAACTACCCGCAACATGAGGACAATCAGTTGGATATGTTGGCCGGCGACAATGTCGTACCTACAGTTAATAATATTTATTTAAAAAAATTAATATTAAAGAAAACAAGTCCTTTTTTCACTAGTACGCACCCATTATCATTATTTTAATTAATCTTAACTGATTTAACAAAGCGT
The DNA here is from genome assembly GCA_018244855.1 of Elbella merops. NCBI lineage: Eukaryota > Metazoa > Arthropoda > Insecta > Lepidoptera > Hesperiidae > Elbella > Elbella merops. Next base: position 1,092 of record DWMG01003875.1, read on the forward strand.
TGTAAAGTGGGAGTCAGGACTATCGAACGTAAAAAGACTATAATATACGGTAATATAATGATAATTACGAGTACTCGTATATTATACGTGTAACTTATCATGACTTTATGTACATTTATTAATAGTAATATATTTCGGCATAACATTTAAAGTATTCGGTCGGTAATATTTATAGTTCGCAGTGTGATAGCTGCTTTATAATTTAATAGGAAACTTTGCCAAGATATACTAGTTTTGCTTTGATTACTTTTGTGTCGTTTGAGGTGTTAATTAAAGTTAATATTTGTTATATTACGTTGGCAGCTGTTATATTACGTTAGTATTTCTTATTATACTCTTTTCTAAATATAAATATAAATATTATTTTCTTATTAATAATGTGACTTAAGACAAAAGATATCAAATTATTATATGTGTGATTATATGTTATATCTTTGAGTGATAGAGCCGCAGGGTGTAGCACTCAAGAATATGTTTTCAGACAATCTTCATTAATATGTTCGACTGCCTCGTTGGTCGTGTTGGTTGCAAGTGCGACTGTCGATCGGAAGGTCGCGGGTTCCATTCCCGGGTCGAACACTACAAAATTTTCTAATTTAGATTTTCGAGTAGTGGTTCGGAGTCTGGATATGTGCCCGATGCATGGCAATAGGCTCACCACCTATTCCATGTGACTTACACGTAACTGGTGAAACGTGGGAGTGTTCTAAACACCTCTGCCTGCCCTTTCGGGGATTACAGGCGTGATATTACTTTTATTTTTTAAAGTTCATTGGTGTCACTCCTGGCCCAACGAGGCAGTCATGAACTTACAACTTTCCGAGTATCTGTTAGATCTAGCTCATTTGGTTTCAATTACATTAAACATTAAAACCGTAATGTTCTGTCCGCCTAATTATGGACAATGGATGAAGCCGTCTTTATTCTAACGATATAGTTATTTCCATTAGTTATTCGCTGCAAACTAAGAAGTAGTTTCTATATTTAAACACCTTAAACTTTCTCATCTTTATCCATCCGTTAAGACATCCATCCATTGATTAATTCACTCGCCCATTCATTTATTTAGTCATTCATTCATTCATTCGATCATTCACTCGTTATTTATGCTCAATCAACGATACACGAACACTGCATAGATACTCATATGCACCGATAGATAAAAATGTCCCCATAAAATTGGCCACGTATTTAGATCCAATATCTCTAGAGCATGTAAATCTAAATTTACGTGTGTAACTTCGAATTACTGGTAATTCCACAAAATAAAACCTCAAACGTAAATACTTCGTAAAACATAAAACAACCAGACAATCAGAGTTGGGATTGTTAAGTGTGATGACATCGCACCAATTCTGTACAGGGCGAATCTGCGTCCTCAATAGTGGGCAATTAGGAAAGTTCACGTTATTGTACGACCGTGGCCACTGCGGTCATCGTCGTGCGGAGGGTCGACCAAGGTGCTGCGGTTACAGCCGGTCCACTTTAATTGCGCTCCGCTGCTCACTTTTGCAACTACTTGCGATCTTGCACCCTTATTCATAAGCGTCAGTGGTCGGTTGACTATGTCGAGTGATTTTTCTTTTGCTTGTCGATTGTTTCCTCACCACTGAGGATTCGGACTCTTTTTAAATAATTACACCGTTTCTATCATAATTGAAATGTTAGGAGGCTGAAGATAATGAAGCTATTATTATATTTCTATGCCAGGTCCCTTACGGGCTAGGCAGAGAGAGCCCAATAAGCGAGTGATGGACGAGTGAATGATCGAATGAATGCATGAGTGAATAGGTGAACGACCGAATGAATGAAAGAGTAAATGATCGAATGAGATAAGTAAGTGTTTTTTCGTTTTATATCTTCATACAAGAAGTATATTAAGATTTTATTATTTATTTGTGACCGATCCAATTTTCGGTTACAACCGAAACTAGACGGACATCCGAATATCCGGTTACTAGTTAGGTTTTAGTTGAAAATATGGTTCTGGTTAGAACCATTGTTTACATTACCGATAAAGTTATATGATTATTATTATTACAGTTAGTAGAAATAATTGTACATAGTATTTAACATAACATGAACAATACGGTAAATTTTCCGATTCAGTTTTGTTGTAGGTACATTACAATATAAGTTTTACGTTTTGTACTTGTAGCTTTAATTTTGCAAACTGTTTTTAATGACTTCTAACATGCAATATTTGTGTTGATTCGTGTGCATGGAAGAGGGACAAACCAACAACATTTTTTTTCGCATTTTATTCATGCAAAACTTCATACTTACAGTGAGTAAATATTCGTATTATGGAACGTAAGCGGATTAATGTTCTGTTCTAATTATGAATTGTAAGATAGTAAAAATATGTTTTATCCACATAGAATAAATAGAAAACGAAATAATACTAAATAGAAAGAAACAAACAAAAACATAAAGGACCAGTATGCGGTACATAAATTAAAGAAAAAATATTACGTAGTAGAACAGTTACGACAAAATCATACCTAAGCATTATTCATATTTATAATATTTATTAATACAATCTGCAACAGCTCATGAAGAAGAAATTCGTATAGGTTCGAAACAAGCCAGGCAAACCCGAAAAACATATGTGAACTAAGCTAGTACATATATTATAATCAATATTTCTAATAATCATGTTATGGGTGAATAGAAATTAAAGATACCTAATATTCAAATCCTTTATGTTATTCCTTTGCTTTTTCAATAAATCCCGTGTATGTTTTTTCCGAAATTAAATAATTTGTTTTACGTTACATATGATTCTTTTTAGCATAAATGTGCATACCTGGCGGCACGACCGTGAACAGGGTGAGTTCGCCAAAATGCATATTTTCGGAATAGTTTTCGTGAAATTCTAGTAACATTTGGTTTTCACGGCTTTATTTCATTATAAAATGTAGAATAGTAAAAGTTACAATATTTTTCGACGCACATTTTTACAGGAAAAGTAGTTTCTTCTTGTTTGCGGAGTATCAGTAATATTTTTATATTAGTATTCATTTTTTATTAAGTACGAAAATAGGCATGAAAAATGTTTTTGTTTTTAATACATTGCATATTATTTCTAAAGTAATAATTATTAATAATATCATATATATTATTACATATACATGGTTAACGGTACAATTATCATCGGCATTGCAAAGCGACCCATACCTAAAACCCAGGACTAAATAAATCTTTTAAATAATTGCCTGACTGGGAATCGCATATGAAACTTTCTCGTCCGCAGACCGGCGTAGTGGTCATTGTATGACACCGACTGTACATATGTACGAGTATATATGTACGAGTAACAATAGGATAACGTGAGCATACTTACATAAAATGAATGGTCATAAATTCACTGATATTAAAAACATTTTTAATCATTTTATTATATTATTCATTTATATAACTATAAAATGTTTTCTATAATTATAATCACGCCAGGTTCCTTACGCTATATTCTGTAATACACCAAATAGTTCCTTCCTATTTCTTACAACTAGTTCTTGCGAAACATTTTTCGTTATAGACAAACAAGTGTTTAAAGAACTGAAGGAAATTACGTGCAACTTTGAAAATGACACCAGTTATTTTGCGAGAGAATATAATACTATTCTTAGAAAATGATATTTTATAGTAAGCCAGAACTTGAATGGGGCACAATTTGCCAGAATGCAACTTGCCGGAACAACCGAAAGTCGGAAGTCGCGGAATTTCGAAAAAGCTTTCTTTCCAGCGCGTTGCAACTTTCTGCCGAGTCGTGAAATTGAGAGCGGCGAAAATGCAAGTCCATTATTCTTAGTAAGAGCTTTCCTTGCTTGTAACGTTTCATCCGTCTTGTAATGTTCGGCGATATACTGTGTTATACGTAACTAAATACTTCATACAATTATTTTGCAATGCAATGAAACATATGACCATACACTTACATACAAGCAGTATATACACATACTGCATCTAAAAATCGAATTTTTGATATCTGAATTTCAAGATGGATACGTAACTAGGACATACTAAGTACATATAGTAATTAAGTTGTGCCTATATTAAGTTGTAGTTGTACTATATAAGTAACTAGATATATGATTTGTTTAGACAACTATGTGTTTTGTATAGGTCTCGAGTTCCATTGGTTGTTATTATTTTGTATAAATAAAATCGACATTGTATACTAGATGTGACGACTTCAACTCTTAGGAGTCGTGGTCCATGAGTTGTCAATAACCAGGTCAACGCGAGACAGGTTGTAATTTAAATTTAAAATATAGTTTAAAGTATATACCTATGTATTTATTTAACAGTACGTTATTTGTTTTTTTCTAAATGCACCACTCTTCAATCACAATTATCTATATAATTTAAAATCACAAGAGCACGTCAGCCATGCGTTCTGATCTTATAATACAACCCCCGTCAATTTCCAGCCAGTCCTAATAACACGAGAACGAGGGTCAAGATATTTAATCCGTTGTTAATCAGCAGTCGACGTTTATTTTATGACTGGAGCGATCCTTTGATCCTTTAATATTAACTTTTAATAGCCGGCTATTTCACGAGAATTAATATGGAATTTGCATGTTAATCGTCCATTCGGCGGAAAATCGTAATTTCCAAGATGAAGTTTCTTGCCTCGTTAATGAAATTTTCAACGGGGCTTCAAATTGTTGCTAATCAACCGTTTTGAATAGTAATTTATACCGGGGCTAGTGTTCTCGAGATGTGAGTAACCTGCTGGGATTGAAGCGTAATGTGAAGTCTTAGGGAATATATAAATATTCTCCAAGACTGCAATATAATCAATGTTCCATAGGTACAAGTATAAATATTCTCTTACCAAAAGCCCTTTATTGGAATTTCAAGTTTATGAAGAGTATATGGAAAACATTATGTTTAAAAAAATGCCTAATGTTCGTGGAAAATTTATCCAAGTTTATAAAACCCGACTTTAATTTTCTGTGTGATAACTTTGTGCTGAGATATTGATGGTCGAAAACATAATGATCCTCTTCCGTCCAAAACTCGATATCTCAGCGAGAAGTCGTCGTATCAAGATGTAAATAACAGTAAATTTAAGCTAAATAAAAAGGTTATCGACGTCACATAGTAGTTAAGTCAGAAAAAAATCCCGGGCTGAAAAAATGAAAACTGAAATTTGAAAATTTTTCTTCGCGGTATTCATCAGGGTTGAGCGATACACCTTGATTGGAAATAGTTTATCTCTAGAACTCAATACTAGGCACTTCAAGTATTATATTGCACCGATATAAGTACTATTAACGATAAAATTGAATTAACCACAGTTATTTGAAAAATCATTAAAAAATTGGAATTTGTTTTTAACTCATACCTAATTGTTTCCGCTAGCATACATCGTTTCGTTTAATTAGTTTTTAGTCATATCCTGTCCACTGAACAGACTTATTAAATTTTAATATTTTGTAATAGCACATCAATCCGATAATCTTCTTATTCTGAATTAATTATTGGAATAAAATGGAAAATTTAATTAGTCCGGCGGTCTTTATGAATGGAATAAATTCAATATTTGCAATGAATATTTTATCTTCTAATTCTAAATTAGATTCGAACTCAAAGCATTTGTTTCACCTTAAATTTAATAGCAAATCATGCTATTTCCACGCTAGAAGACCTGAGAAGAGATCACACAAATCACGTTACATAAATTAGCAAGAGTTGCGTCTATTAATGGAAAATAAGAGATCGAAAGTTATGTAAAGATGTATATATAAACCAAAGTAAGAAAGATTTCGTAACTTTAATTGACTTAAAGTAAAAGTTCCGGCAAGTGGCAAAATTCTTTATAAAGTTGTGAATGAAACTTCGACATTTCGGAAGTTCCACGTTAAGTACCTAATCAAGGTAACATGACGAATTCGACTTTTGTACTGGCGTAATGACATTGTCAAATACGCAAAATGATTAATCGTCATCATCGTCGTCATCATGGTCATCATTTCATTTACTTGTATAATATTCATTAAAGAAACATACAGAACAAATAATAGAAGTACAAAAATTTTAATGCTAAGAGATTGGAAGAATAAGGTAAACCGCATTCAAAATGAAACTAAAAACCATATATTACTTACCTGTAAATATCTGAAACGCCTTGCGCGCCACCTATCTCACATTGGTGATGTATTGTATATAAAAGATATATCGTACGTTGATGACACTATGACAGCAGCACACCCATATGCCAACAATTACTCAGTACAGTTTCACCACAGACTGATATATATACTTTAGTCATGCGGAATAGGCAGACAAACATTGTAAACTTAGTAGAGATATAAGCGTAATTAGTTAATTAACATAGAGCAGGGAAGTGCTAATAATTAGTAAGAACCATTCAGTAATGATGACTTTAGATTCAGATTCAGTAGTAGCATAGGACGCTCTCCAGCTAGGTGGAGAGCTGAAGATCGAGCTCAGTGGCGTGCTACTGGAGAGGCCAATGTTCATAGGTCCAGCAGTGCACCGGAGTAAGCTGATACTAATGGTGATTCAGTAATTATTCATTTGTTACATTCATAACACAAAAATATACATAGAATTTGATTTTTTTTTAAACTTCAGGAATTTAAGGATTGAGATGTTCAGAGGTTGTCCCTACTCACACCGTAAGGGACTTGGCGTGATGATGTAATAATAATAATAATAAAACCTAAATTAAAAATATCTGGTCGCTTTTTATTTCGTAATATCGTCACACATGTTAGTTTTATTTGTAAATTGTCTGGCTGTGCGATAATAATGTTCGAATGTTCTGGAAAACCTCATATCCACAATTCCATATCGCGTTTCATCACACTGAGGACCGTCGACGGAACACTTCGGTGAACAAATTGTGTTTGTTCACGTTATGCCGAGCTAGGGTTGTGTCTAACATGTATGTGTATAACGGTCAATATTTTTACATTCGCTATTAAAATACAATACAGTACAATTGATCTATATTGTACAGCAAAAATATTGAGACAATACAAATTTGGAGAAGTTAGAGAGATTTAAAGAAGGCGATCATTTCAGTTGAAGAAGAGAGAGAAGAAATTGAGAGAAGTTTTACGATTTAATTGTTTGCAGTCATTTTAACTTTAAATGTTCTTGACGAGTCTGAAATACGCAATGAGCTGATAAATTATAATTAAATAATGCGCAGAAACGACATTGCCGTCTCACTGTTATGAAATTTCAATAACAATGCACTTATTGGAAAACAAGATTTGAATAAGAAAAATAAATTTGGAAATTATCGGCTGTCTGTCACAACTTCGATGTGCAGAATGCTTTTTATTTTCATTTTAATGTGGTACTTTCGCAATTCTACAATACTTAAAAAAAGATTTCTTTTAATTTTACCATACTTAGTCAGAATTCTCTAAAACTTTTACGCGTGATGAAGAGAGCGACAGATAAAGAAGAAACACACAAAGTCATTAAGGTTAAAGATATTTAGAATTTGGTAATCTTTGCCAAGTAAGGAGTATGGGTTATTCCCACGTTTCACTAGTTGAGTTACATCCCTATGGATATACTATACACGGATATACTATATATGGATATACTATAGTATGGATATTATTATATCCATATATATAATTACTATGGTACACTATATATCCATGTATATAATTACTATGGTACACTATGGAATAGGTGGTATTAGTTTCGCCACCACCTTCTACGGAATGGGTGGTAATAGGCTCACCATGTATGCCATAGACTCGTGCATCGGGCACAAATCCAGGCTTGCAACCACGCGACCAACGAGTCATTATTAATAAGTCATTATTAATAAAAAAATTGCAATAGTAGTTCTTGCTTGCAAAATTAACTAAAATCTTAAATTATTTATTTATTATGCTGAAACAACAGTCCGGCAACCCTACATTTACAACGTCAGTGTTCCGTGGGCGCTCGAAAATAAACGCTTGGATCTACCTAAGTTTTTGCTATTTACCTGTTTCGTTGCGCTCTTAAGCGCACACACAAAGTGCATTTTGCTTATGTTTTATAGTGGTAGCCAGGTTAAAATACTTTAAAGTATGATATTTTAGAGGCTAATAGGTGATCTAGTCGATATTAACTCTGAGCAAGGGTGCCGGAGGATAATGTTTTTAACGGAAATATTATTGCGCATTACTCATGCCCTGATATTTTTCGACCGAAGTATTAGGGTTAATTCTCAGGTACATAAATGAACCTCTGACTCGGTTCAGCATCTATTTGAAGACTGAATCTAACTATTTTTAACAGTAAATGATTTTATTAGTATCACAGCGTCTATTTGTGTTCAATTTAATTATAAATGCATTGGCACATAGACTGCTGTATACAGTAATTTAGAATACCTAAAAACAGTCATAGATAGTAGTTTAGAATTAAACCTACCAACCAGGTGGTTCTGGGTTCAAATTCTAACGCGCACCTCTTCACAAAAAATATTCATGTTAGATTAAATATCACTTCCTGTTCCAGTAAAGGAAAACAGCGTGAGACAACTTACGAGTTCTCCAAAATGTTTTTAAAGCCTGTAAACTCTGTGAATGCATACTTGGTCCGTGTCAATGTCAATTAAGAATAAATAATTACGTTACTGTCGGAAATGAAAGTTGTGTGCCCTGTACTCGAACCTAATAATAATTGTATCTATTTCGTCACTCGATAATAGTTTTTGTACAGTCCACTTCAAATTTAACAGGTGCTGCAAGAATTATTGAATACTTGTACAACGATAATAGCTTTTTTCTCGCACGATCTGACGTCGAGGCTCGCTCGTGGGTTTGATATACCCTGAATTTTATTAAATTCCCGGTCTACTTGTACAATTTCTCAATTGTCTCGGGCGAACGTGGTGCCGTTACCGCCGAGAGCAATTCCATTTCGTGAATTTTTCATCGCATTAAAGCAGTAAAAGTCGTGAATGTTCTATCTCGCGGCTTTATCGTTATGGCGCTGATAAACGAAAACCACTTCAATTATCACTTCCCTGCTTCCGTAACATTACTATTTGTAATATTTTAATACTTTACTGTCATATTTTATGAATATTACTCGTAAGCTATAATGTTGGTACGAGTATTCGCAGGTTGTTTTTTTCTCGACCCTTTTGTCATTCTACTGTTGGAACGGATCCCATCTCATAAGGAAAAGGTGAGAAGACCATTGCTTGCCACGCTCGCCAAGTGCGGGTTGGCAGACTTCACACGCCTTAGAGAGAATTATATTAATGTTTGTGTTTGTTGATTATGAATAAATTGTAAGACGGTTTCATTATTTCCACAATCCTGAGACAGTATGAACAACTTGTAACATAGTTTAATATATACAAATTCTTACAACATTCTCAAAATACTAATAAATCCTTACTAACCAAAAACTCGAGTATAAATAATTGTTAATTATTTAATACAGAAATTTATATTTATGTTACAATAAATAAAACGTATATCCAACAATTTTAATCCTGGATCTCATCCAATCTTAAGAAAATGTTCTTATAACGAAATTATCCAGCAGTTTAATTAGGCCGAAAATATTTAGTGGCAAATAAGGAAACATTATTAGCGGGGAAAGATAAAACATTGTAGCGAATTTACATTCTTCAATAAATTCTTCAATGAATTCCAATATTGAGAAATGAAAATAAGCTTGGAAAATCGTTACTGGTTGCTGGTACTCGGTAGGTTTATGATGCTTTGGTGCTTATGATAACTATTTTTAGTATCCTTGTCGTAAACACTATAGATATATCGTTATATCAGATCCCTTGTTAAATTATAGTGAGATCATCTACAAGATCATCTCACTGCAATTGGTCTCTTGTTATATTTATATTAATTTACATCGGGATATGAGAGCTATTTATATTTCTTTATATATTTCTTATAGTTAAATTTTAAAGTTTACGCTATAACCTTTCACTTGAACCAACGAGTACTCCGAACGTTACACAATTGGAGTTAATTCAAACTCGGAATTGAAGGATTAACACCAGAAGACTACCCCCAGGAACGATTTCATTCTTGCTCATTTTGTTTTAAATGTATTTCAAATATTATTTTTTGTGAAATAACCGTGTTACTTGGCGAAATCTGAAACACTTTTATGATAAGAGAATTTTGTGTGAATCTCGTTGTTGTTTTATTTATTATTATTAAAGAGAATAAAAATGGCTATTTATTAATGATTTGTGTTTTATTTATACGTAGATTGGTATTAAATTATTTAAAACTAATTGTTACTTACGACTTCGCTCGCATATTCAAAAACACTGAGATTTTTTCACAGTCTTATTCACACGTCGACACCGAATACTAGCT
>DWMG01003876.1:0-11449 GCA_018244855.1 Elbella merops
ACTCCGAACCACTACTAGAAAATCTAAATTAGAAAATTTTGTAGTGTTCGACCCGGGAATTGAACCCGGGACCTCCCCCGATCGGCAGTCACACTTGCAACCAACACGACCAACGAGGCAGTCAATAGCATAGTATTAATCGATTATATTCAAATATGACAGAATAACGTATATATTAGACAGTTTGATTATGAACTTTTGAACCCATAATGTTGCCAGATTGATAAATTATACTAATGTTTCTATTATTTAAATGGAGGTAGTTCTCAGTTGTTAATAAAACATTTTTCTAAACAATTGTTAAATTGTGCATTGCTCAACGGTGACATGATCGCCGCACATTATGGCCGCGCTGGGTACAAGTCTTTTTCCGCAAGTAGCAGACCTTGGCGAATATTCCACGCTGCTCCAGCGCGGGCTGGTGGCGCAATTTGTTAACGTCGAACATTTTTATAGAGAACTTTAACTTTGACAGACATAATCTGCAGTTAAGATTATGATATGTACCACAGAATTCATAGAATATAAAACCGTGAATTTGTTTCCTAGTTCGTCTGTGATAATTAATTGTAATTAGTTGATTGTCTATTCATGATAATATATTATTTGTCATTAAGTTATTACCAACATTAATATTTGAATGGCCCATTAACTGGTTATGTTATTGCGTCATGTTTATAGGTGAATTAAAAAAAAACCGGGAACGTTCTCTCGGAAAGGCTAATGAATGTCAAATAAGTCTGTCAGTTTGGACATCTCATTCTCTGTATTGTCATTAATGAGGACAAAAGTAGAGTACGTTATTTCCGTTCGTAACAGATATTTCAACCTAAATAGGTATTAGCCAAATTTCAGTCATGTAACTTCCCGACTAACAATAAATGAAAATGTCGTAATAGAATTTCGTTATTTTATATTTACAAAACTGTTTTCAGAGAAAAAAAATATTTTTTAATGTACATTAGATAAATTCTATTGCTAATTTATTTATTTAAATTTTTCAATTTATTCTAGAATTACCTACAGCTCTCGCTAACCGGAACAGTTATTTTAAAGTTGGTATGCTCTTGTTTTTTTTATATTATCTTGATCTTAAGATATACATATATAAGTACTGAGGAGTGTATTTTTCATGAAACTTTGTGTTGCGAAACTTTTCAATTCTGCTGCAATTTTGGAGACAAATAGAATATATGAGATTGAAAGGCCATGTTATATCCACTTAAAAAACAGTTACACTTGTTTGGTAGTATTCAAAAAAGATTTTTTTTATTTTTTAAGATTGTTAAGTGATAGCTACAGCAAAAACACCCTAAAAGCTTTCAGTGACAACAGCTTCTTGTAAATAGGGACATTTGATTTCGAAACGTAACATAAAGCCTGTAATCCCCGAAGGGGTAGGCAGAGGAGTGTAGTACACTCCCACGTTTTACTTGTAACGTTTATGTTCCATGGACTAGGTGGTAAGCTTATTGCCATACATCGGACAGGGATCCAGACTCCGAGTCACAAATAGAAATTCTAAATTAGAAAAATCCAATAATACCCGAGCCGGGATTTGAACCCAGCACCTCCCGATCGGCAGTCGCGCTTGCAACCACTCGACCAACGAGGCATTTGACATTTGATTTCTTTTTCGGATATAATTGCAAGAAATTCTTCTTTCATTCACAACTTATTCACGTACATAACATATCATCACATCTGTATTTCCCCGAAGGGGTAGGCAGAAAAGTGTATTAGACTTTTATATTTCATCAGTTATACGCCGTGAAATATTATTTACTAAGAAGCTATAGAAATATCCGATAATATCCGGCTTGGGGTTCGAACCCAGGATCTCTCGATCAGTGATCACGCTTGCAACCACTCGACTAACGAGACCGTCATTTGTGTACATCATCATCAGCCTATCTCAGTCACTGCTGGACATAGGCCTTCCCCAATGAGCGCCATCGCGCCTGTCGGCTTGTCGCATCCAGCATCTGCCAGCAGCCTTTCGCAGATCGTCATCCCACCGGGCTGGAGGGCGTCCTACAGTACGTTTGCCGAGCCGCGGTCTCCACTTCAGAACTCGCCTACTCCACCAGTTGTCGGTTTTCGAGCAGATATGCCCAGCCCACTGCCACTTCAGCGAGCTAATCCTTTAAGCTATGTCGGTGACTTTGGTACTCTGTGGGATAGTATCATGTCTGATCATATCCTTCATAGAGACTCCGAATATAGCTCGATCCATAGCTCGCTGAGCGACTTTGAACTTTGTATCCATAACTTTTTTTATTGTATGGCTAACAGGCATACAGATACATGAGCCACCGGATAGTAAACGACCGTCATCACCTTCGTGCGTTGGCAACACCAGGCAGTAATCCATAACTCACATAATAATGTGATTTAGAGAAGAATTTATAATTTATTCTTCTATAAGAGATTGGATAACAGTCAGGTTCCTCTATCCTTCGTTTCAGAAAGACCTCATATTTGTAAATAGATATTTATCTATTCCAATAGATTTGCGTCAAACTGGCATATACACAAAGAAAAAAGTTGTAACGTGTATAACGGATATGATACCACGATCAATTCCTGGATGTGAATCTTACCACCTTCTATTTCAACCAATACCTCAAGGGATGAAAAGCATTTTTGTAATAATAATAATATCTTTAGATAACTCAATCACGGCCGTTTGATCTGGAACGCGGCAGACTGCAGACATAATTTTTTCTAAATATATGATCACATATTTATTTCTATAAATGTCAGTGCAGGGTACAAGTGGAACCCATAATGTGCGGCTCAGCGGTCCGATTGATTAACGAATGAACCAAGATGGCTACCTTGGACGTTAGATTATTGTGCCCCGTCTAATGTTAATAAAGGGCGGGGCTGCATAAAAAATGGACATAATTATATATTTATGTATATGAAGAAAAGTAATGAAAATAAAAGAAGCACTTTACGCTGTAAGGATATAGATTTAATAATAACAATCTTTATTCATGGTTTACAATTTAAAAAAAAATTATAGGTAATTTTTTTTTAGTGCCCTCTGCTTGCCCCGTAGGGGACCTGGCGTAACGATATACCTAATTAATGTGCGTTTCATACCGCATGTACACTGTATTTTTATTACATTACCATTAGAAATACTCGTACATACGTACCGGCCAAGCATGACCCAACCGGTCTGCCCTAACCAGTTACGCTTGAAGTAATGTTGCCAGGGAAGAAACATAAAAAAGAATAATAACCTAAAGAATCAATCAAAGGCAGCAAAATCATACTGTACCTACTCAATGTTTACACAAATACTTATGTATATGAGAAGTTAATCTAATTATTATTGAACTATTTCTATTACATATTCTAATTGGTTAGCAAGGCAAACTGTCAAAGTTAGTTGTTGTTTTCTTTAATGACGACAGACCTAAATAATATATGAATCTCTTTGTCTTTCTTACGATTTCCGACTAGCACGCTGTCGATTTTTATAACCAGGTTGTACCTCTACGTAAAGTCAGGTAAATGTGTATTGCTACACTCATTGCTAGATCCCGTGTACCCGCCAGGGTATGTGAGAATTGCATTGTTTGTATTATATTTACTTCGCCTCCCACACATTAAACTCAAGCTACAATCGTTCTTAATTTCAAATTTACTTAAAAACTGTATGACGAATATATAATTAATTGAAACAAAAAGCAGACCTAACAAATCACATAAATGGTTCAGTTTTAAATCACAATAATAATAATGTAACAATATATGCTTTTAAATGGCGCGATTTTTTTAATTTCAATGCAATGTTGCTATATGTAAAGGCGGAAATTTTATTTTCTTTATAGCTTACTGTCGTACTTACAGTTCCCCATGCATTTCAATCAATCTCTATATTTATTGATGAGTTCATATACAATGAGAGTTTATTTTGTTATGTTTTTCCCGCCATGAGACATTTTTTAGGCTATAAACATCGCAGGTGACAGATGTTTACGCGCCAAACAAGTGTGGACAATGGTTGTTGGCTAATGTTGTAAAAAGTTTTCGATGCAAGTTTTTGCTACAATTGCTCAAACGGTCCGTTAATTTCTGTTATAAACGAATACCCGGAGTATTTAGTATTAAACTTTGCACAGATAGTGTTTTATTTTATTGCTAATAGTTTATGATTGCCGCCATGTAGCACTGTGGGGCAGCTGTGTGAGATAACTGTGTATCGTGTAATTGAAAAGTATTAATGAAAAGTGTCGCAGACATGACGGAAACAACACCGCGTCGATCTATGCGTATACCTCACACTCACACGCCTAAAATGTCGGAACGTAAGAAGGGGTTATTCCAGGTGGAATTGGAGTCTTCACGGGAGACCCTTACGAAGCACAGGCGGCTTTCCGTGGTAGACAGTGAGAGTGATAGCGATGACTGCGACCTGGGCATTATCAGTACTCTTGATTCTAGTTCTGGGGACGATACGGATCACAATAACCCCAAAACTCCTGAAAGGATGCTTTGGCGTAAGTATTTATTTATCTAGATCTCTATACATTGTGAGCCGAAATAATTGAGCATATTTCAAGCAAGTTATGTTTTATTACCAATTGGTTTGAACTAGGACACTACAAATGCTCTCAATATTATAATCTTCACTTTTTCTTATTTGGTCATTTATTAGTCATCAATTTATGCCAATCCATATTAGAACATGGAGTTGTAGTCACACATCAATATACCATAAGGTAATTGTCTATGTGAGTTTATGATTCAGCTAATTTGTTTTGTGCTTTGTTTACAAATAAATATCATCTCATTAGAAAGCGATAACATATAAAATCATTTTCAACGAGCCCGGGATGTTGTATCTGATGTATTGTAACAGCATATCATTTGATCTATAAAACATAAATAGGGAAAAATGGGACTAATACACTTAGTGTACCTATGGGTGACTAGATGTGATGTTAGAATATGAAATGATACCTAGGTAATTTGATTAGAACTGTGAAATTGATAAGAATTGTCTCAAAAAGTCCAATAATGGACTGAGAAAGGCTGTTGATGATGATGACTTTGTTGAAATACTGTTGTTAAATCTAAAGTGGATAAGGTTCGAAACAAGGATTTTTTGCTAATTTTATCATGTCTACTTTTATGATATGTTTCAATATGATATATTGTGTATATGTATATAAAAGCTTATCTCTGATGATGATGATATGAAGTTAAGATGAATACAACAAGAATTGGGTAATTTTTGTTATAAATTTCATGCACAGTAGTTATGAAGTATAATATTGTGTGGGAGTTGCACATTTTGAGAATTTTGCCTAGTTTCTAAAGTGTATACTCTTAGATAACAAGAGACTCAGATATCTTGACTCCACTCTAGTTGAGAAATAAGTTATCCAGTTTACATTGATGATGGCACATCTACTATGTACACATAAATGTTACTTATCTAAAGTGTAGATTTTATTGATGTTTCATTTCTCATTTGTTCGTAGGTGGAACCAGGAGTCATTCAAAGAAGATGATAGAAAGTCGTGACTTAAAGAACTTTATGAAATCTCCGTTCACCCTGAAGAAATATCAGACGCGACACTGTCCCGAGCCACGATGTATGGGATCCTTGTCTACACCAGCCACACCTCATTTACAGAACCACCCAGGGACGCCGTCGTCCACGCACTCCTGCGCCAGCGTCCACACAACCTCATCTACCTCAAGCCGAGCCCGCAAAAGCCTGGCCAGCCTCATCGCCGACACCGAAAGCTGCAGCAGCTCTCTAAAAGATCTCAACTTTGACACAGACTCTGGCACAGACTCCAAGGAAAATACCCCCACCAAGTCAGTGAGACGGTCGAGTAGGATACACAAATTAACGCCGAAATTACAAAGCTTTAAAGGCATACTCTTAGAACAGAAGAAGAATATAACCCCAATGAAAAATGCGGTTGTCTGTCTGACCAAAATGGATATGAGCCACGTGTTATCACCAACACAGATACAGAAAACTCCACACAATACCTCAGAGACCAAGTCTCCGCCAAAGATAGGTCATAATCGTAAATCGCTTGTAGAAATAGACGAAAGCCCGGACTCGACTTGTGACAGCGAGAAAAGTCATAAGCGGCTTCACGACGGTCTGACTGATGGAGCACCCAGTTCGAAATACCCAAGACTGGATCCGAGTGTAGCGCCCAAAGCTCGTCTGTCTCTTTTCAACAGCGAGCGACTGAAAGAGATACTATCAGCTAAGTCGTTCTACGGCAAACCGAACCCAGACCTGAACATGAGTATTACGACCAAGTTGTCCAACGCCATAGAAGCTGCCAACACCTACTATCGGCGACCATTCGCACAATCGCACACGCACAGACCCAAGAGGAGGCCCGGTCAGATAAATATGGGCGTGAAGCATAAAATTCGTAAGCCGAAGGTGCAGAAGCTGAAATTCAGCAACGTGAAAAACAACAGTGCTAGCAGCCAACCAAGCAACAGTTTATTAAATAGCAGTCTTATTTCCAATGTTTCGGGAAACGAAGATGCGTCTATGCTCAGTCAGAATTCCTCTCAGGAGCTTCTAAATGGTGAGTGTATGAGCGTTTTTTAAGGTATATCGTATCACTGCCATAGGTACACTGTCTGCCATAGGTCTGTTTGTAATATTAAAATAACCGCTTTTTACTAAATGCATATGTACGAGTATGTATACACGGCATCACATTTTTTACATATTTTGTCTGTTTGTTCTGGCTAATCTCTGGAACGACTGGACCGATTTTGACGGGACTTTCACTGACAGATAGCTAATCTAATATGGAGTAACTTAGGCTATTTTAATTTTAGAAAAAGCAATGACTCCCATGCGAACGAAATCGCAGACAAAGCTAATCGTACATATAAGATCTTGGCGTGTTTAATACTTATTTTTTCTTGGAAAAATTCACTAGAAGTATTTTTTTGATCAGAATTTACTTTACATGTGTTATGTAGGTTCTCTTACGGCGTTGCTTTTAGATTTATAACAGGAAGAGACTTATGTAATCCGCTTTTAATAAAGATTAAGATATTCAGCCATCATTTATCATATTACTATGAACTGAAATGTTACATCTTTTAGTGTCAGAAAAGGCCGATCCATTTGATATGGAGAAACAAACAATAGAAGCTCTACTGAGCCAGTGGACGGAAGAGGAAGTGCCAGAGTCAGAGTTGATTTACAGCAGCTCTGCTAAAAACGAGTTGCCATGCTTTAGCACCAACGTTATTGAGGAGACCAGTCAGATCTTCCAGCCAGTCACAGCTGTGCCAGTATCGACACAGAGTCTGCCACAGGACAGTGAAAGTGTTCTTGTCGAGTTGGGCACTCCACCAAATGGGACAAATTTACAGGGATTAGAAAATAATGATCAAGTGTTGCAAAATGTGGAGCTACCTCAGTCGTCTCCGACTTCTGACGTCATGATGGTGGACGCGGAAGGCCACGCCTTCAGCCATGGCGATATCCCGAAGAATGGACGTTATCTGCCCGTAGAGGGTGGTTACATCCTAGTAGATGGAACTGTTGTGCCTGGTAAGTGGATGTCTTGCCATCACTCCTAATCATCATTCACTTCTAATCATCATTCACTCCTAATCATCATTCACTCCTAATCATCATTCACTCCTAATCATCGTTCACTCCTAATCATCATTCACTCCTAATCATCATTCACTCCTAATCATCATTCACTCCTAATCATCATTCACTCCTAATCATCATTCACTTCTAATCATCATTCACTCCTAATCACTCATAATCATCATTCACTCCTAATCACTCATAATCATCATTCAGTCATAATTATCATTCACTCATAATTATCATTCACTCATAATTATGATGCACTCATATTATATATATATGCATTCATATTATATATTAATAAACTCCATTTTTGTTTTAGAGTTTTAGTAACTTTAAGAACTTGGCATAAGAGTGTCTCATTATCTCAATGTCTATTTCTATGGCCCAATATTGAATTACTGCACGGGTACTGGAGCTGAATTATTGAATTCAATTACTATATGAACCAGCAATTTTCAGGCTAGTTTCAAATTAAGCTCCTCTGTGTTTTTCTGTTTTTAATCAGGCATTTGGTAGTTTTTATTGAGAATTTCTATATATCATGTTAGCATATTAATGATATAGATAGTTCATAATATTAGCTTAATATGTTCAATAAGACACATTTAAGAAACTGACGTTAATTACCAGGACATCATACCTATATTTCTCTGAAAAGGTAGGCAGACAAGTATAGTTTTCTGTTCATGTAATTTAGGTAAGTTTATTACCACACACCGGGCTTAAATCCAGGCGTTATTCTACTAATAGTAATTTCAAATTTCCAAATACCAAAATACCCAATAAAACATTGCCCGACCCAGAGATCGAACACAGGACGACCTCTTGAACAGCACTCGCGCTTGCATCCACTGAAACTATGAGGAAGTCAAGTCCGTTAATTAACAAATAACAATTATATATAATTAATTAAGCCTTTAGAAGATTTTATGTTTATAAGTTTCATCATATTATTATCATCATTTGCATCTAACGTACGTCTTTAATTTTTTTACATGTTAATTTAATAATAACTGATTCGGTATCGTTCACACGCCGGTGGTTTCGTAAGTGTGCGATTAAAGCTACATTAAAACTCTCTGCGATGTGACGTATTCGTATAATCAGTCGTTTTATTTATATATATATATATATATATATATTATTATATATTATATTCACGAAGGTTAAACACTTGCTGGCCCCTTCGAATTTAGTAAATGCGATTATTCATATATGTTGTCGGTTCAAATCCCCCCTAGGACATTTATTAGTCGATTCAGTATTGAACTGTCTGGTTGTAAAATTATTGATATACCTAAGTATATATATGTAGTATTAAAGATTGTATATATATAATTAATGAGCCGTCTAGTCTACAAAGGTTCTGTCCTGAAAAAAAGAAAAAAAAGAAAGAAAAAAAATGCTCGATCTTCAGCTCGTTGCATCCAACCGTTGCCAGCCACTTTGCGTATATCGTCACTCCAGCTGGCGGGCCATTAGCCGAGTCGCGTTCTCTCTATAAGACGTCTACTCCAATCTATAATAATCAGCTCATTATGGCGTGTTTTGCTTGAAACTAATTACTTTAATCGTTTCTTCCTATACGGTCATTAATGTTACTTAATGGGGAAATTAGTCGATGAATGTTATATGTTACTAATCTGTAAATATATAGAAATGGAATATATATGTAATATAGAATGTATATATGGAATATAGAAATACACTCTATCTTCATTTCAGACGTATTTTACGCAACTTTAAAACAGCAAGACACTTGAAAGGATATTATTTCACTTCATCCGTTAATATCTTAGATTAATGCCTAAATGATATGTTCCAGAACAAGAGGACATCCCGGATCTGGACGAAATCGAACGCGAGCTCAAGATGCTGGACGAGCAGATCCTGCAAATGGCGCAGTCCAACAACATTAATGCGCAAGCCGTCCTCGCTTCCACGGAGACCATGGCCCCGGTAGCCGGTGAGTTATATCTACCATGTCTCACCTTTAGGCTTAAACCCTGGACCTTGTTTGCCATAGTGTATCGTAACATTTATTTTATTCATCCATTATTGTTGGTAACAAAGGGCGGACTTAATGGAAAGTGACATTTTCGACCAGCCAAACCAGATACTGGTCTCAGTAATCTCAGGCTCAAATCCATTCAAGCTCTGTTCACATGGACTGCATGTGTCAGCTAAGAAATAGCCGTTTTGGCCCAGTTCCAATGAACGAAGGTACCTACCTACCTACATTTGGGAACAGTACAATATTAAATAATATTCAAATTTAAATAAGTAGGGTATGAAGGGGTTCGGAATAACTAAGGGTGCTAACAGGTTATAACGGTCTTTCGGTGTGATATAACAACGCCTTATATACCTTGTACCGGTTTGACACTTAACAATCCTGGCGCTGTGCAAATATTGTCTCTGCCTTTTGTGTCACAGCGTGTTATAAACATTGGACGTTATGTCATTGTATGATTTCATCGAGATGTCCACTCAAATCGTTGACCTTGTAGACACCATATTGGGTATTCATTTATATATACTTATTTATTTAAGCAGTGATAGCCTAGTGGTTATGATTTCAGCCTCGCTCCGGGGGTGCTGGGTTCAAATCCATAGCGCGCAATTCTTTACAAAAGTGCGTTTTAAGTTTAAATAGCACTTGCTAATGGTGAAGGAAAACATCGTGAGGAAATCTGCACACCTTAGAATTTATAAAAAAAAATCTAAGGTGTGTGAAGTTAGCCAACCCGCACTCGGACAGCGTGGCCGACTATGGGCTTAACCCTCTCAATGTTAGAGGAGAACCACATTCCAACAGTGGAGTGCTAAATGGATCGATTAATTATTATTATATTTGTTTTGTAGTACGTCGCAAATCTAGTCGTTATTGTATGTCATTTGTTTAAAATAAAATTCAGAATCTACGCCAGCGGCCATGCACTCGGAAAAGCCGGAGAAGTCACAGAAAGTGTTCTCAATCTTCAGCAATCCAAACCCAGGGTTGTCTACTCCGAGTTCAAAAGGTGAGTTTATAATAGAATAATTATATATTTTTTTTCCTTTTCTGCCATCCATCAGCCTTTATAACTCTACTGTAGAACATAGTTCTTCTCTAATTGGCATCACCCCAGTTGCTCCTTAGAATTCAGCTGTAACCGGCTGTTTTTTTTTTAACCTTCAGGCCAACTGGTAGGAGGGCGACCTCTCCCAACCACTCATGATATCTCTGAATATCGAGAACATGTTAGAAATGTCATGTCATGAAAAAACACCATTTGTTCTGTTTTCTATATAAGTAGCTGTAGTTCATTCCTAAGAGATTCGTTTTGTAATGTATTATTTATTATAATATTGTATTATATTAGCTGCTGGATTCGCAAGGCCCGGGACCGCGGAAGGAGTGGCGCCGATTAGAGGAGGCATATGTCCAGCAGTGGACATCTAGAGGCTGACGATGATGTTGATGATAAAAGTAACACGTAATTTCACACCTGTAATCCCCGAAGGGGTAGGCAGAGGAGTGTAGTACACTCCCACGATCCACCAGTTATGTTTAATTCCCCTGTGGTGGTGGTGGGCCTATTGGCATACACGGGGCACAATTCCAGGCTTCGAGTCACTACTAGATATTATAAATTAGAAAAATTAAAAAGTAGCCGAGCCGGGATTTGAACGGAGGGTTCAACAAGGTTCATCATATAATCATAATCAGCCATGACGAAGATGATATGAAAACAGGCTGTGGGGTGTAATGAGTAATTATAAATTATAGTAGTGCAGTGCGCGGTGGCGGGCGGCGCGGCGGGCGGCGCGGCGGGC
>DWMG01003877.1:0-11445 GCA_018244855.1 Elbella merops
CATTTGCTAAAATCCAAGACCGAATTCGAAAAATTTTGTGCACATTTGACATCGATGTTTATAATAAAACTTGGTAAATTTAGACCCCAGGAGGCAAGCACCATAAATTTCCGGTAGCTCGGGACTAGAATACGAGCTACTGTATCTCTTGCCTGTAAGAGGCAAATGAAAGGAGGCTTCCGGGGTTGCGAGCGGCTAGAGTGGGAACTTCAACCGTTGAGCCAGCGATACCGGGGAAGATGGCGGTAAGTGTGTTAAAGAATATAAAATTGTCTTTTATCGATGATTTTCTACAAGAAGGAAAATTTATTTTCCTAGATATTAGAAGTTCCAATGTCGATTATAGGGTACTGACAGCTGTAGGAATTCATGCAAGAACGCTTTGAGTTTACCCAATATAAGTTCGTTATAAAACCGTAAAATAAGTAGATAACGTTATTTAAAAACTAACTTGTTCATCGTTGATTATAACCGAGATGATTACATGTACTGTGTTTATACACTCTCATAAACATTTACAAAAGCAGGCCATATCCATCGACCGTTACAACATTCGGCGCAAGTATTTTATTTCATTTCCTTATTGGTCAAAGCTGTACAGATTTCAAAATGAATTTTCAATCTCACATATATTGCAACTTGTCATATATTTATTTGATTTAAATCGAAACAATTAAAATCTATGTCTCCGTCTTGAGAAGCCTTAGTATAGCGAGTTCGTTCAACTGAAATATGGCTCCGAGTACACGTTCTCAAGAACTAGAAGCCATTGTTTTTAACCTCTCCACGCATGTTACTATCCGTTCAGGGAGTATTTATACTTGAAGACAGTAATAAAACAGTAAAAGCCAGTCGGAACTGGCCGCCGCCGCCCATGGGTATTTGCAATCGACCTCGAGTAGGACAGTCGGAATGGGGCTGCATTACTCATTTCATTAGTTTACTCAGTGTCAGTTTGTTAATAAAACTATTAATATTTATTTGAATCCAGTGAACAGAAATAATGCCGTTCGTGTCGTTAATTTAAATAGTGTATAAGTGCAGTTAGTATTACGCAGTACCCATTGTAGTACTACACCCCTCTGCCTACCCCTTCGGGGATTATACGCGTGATGTTACGTTGGTATCCATTGTATTCGAACTTGGATAAAGAAGCGTTGCTACACTTGAGGAGTGAGAAGGTCGTCTCTTGTATGCATATTTAATAATTAACCTTTGATTACGATTAGCAATTTTATCATTATCCCAAGCAAATTGTATTCGTCTCTTTGGAGTATTCAGTCATTCAAAATTTTTGGCAAAATGCATCGTTTTTAATACCAAAAATTGGACTTACGGGGTACGTAGAGACAAATACCTTCATCCTTACAGATGTAACCTGATTCATGTGAATCCTGTAAGGTACGTAGCGTAACGATACAACAATAATAATAATAACGATCATCAGTTCTATTGAAACTTTAGATATATAAACACGTTGTTACTAATGTTCTCTGTGCTTAATTTTTAAAAACTACCTACATTCGTATCCATTAGTATATAAGCCTTACGATTAGTAATATACATTTACTTTTGTAATTGAATTAATAAATAGTTTATTTTTCGTAAACGAATGTATAACCTTAAGAGCTTGAGTTTTTCATACCTGATTTAAAGTCCTAGGTTTTAACAGTCGTTTAGGAACGCCGTTAATGGACTGTTGGTGTGAAGAAAGTTTCATAAGTCCTATAAATGCAAGTTTGTATACGTATTAGGGTAACAAACAGTACACTGTGTTACCGATTGAATAATACTAGTAATGTATCACTTTAAATAATAATAATACGAAAAATGTTGCACAAATGTTTTAATAACATTGTTATGAATCTCGGATTTTTTTATATTTATATTGAAATATAATTAATACGTGAGAAACTACAAAAACTACAGGTATTTATTTCGATTGAAAGTGTGTTCATAAAAGTACACGTTACTTATTTATTTGTCACTCTGATATTTCTATTACTTACTTCAATTATAAGGTATCCCCGTCAGTACGAATCCATGACTGTAAAATAATGTGTTCGTAGAGAGGCAAAATAAACATTTCAACGAAATCATTCACAATTATTACGAATACAATACAGTATCCGTACTTGTATTCGAGAAAACGGTCACTTCACTTCGCAACACACACCTTTCAGAAATTGAAACTCGGTCCATAATTATCCATTTGAGCAATTAAAAACTCCACACTCAACATTACTATAACAAACTTCTCTCGTCCATCATCCGACATATAGCGCAACATGTACAAAAACACAGATAAAAGTAATTTATTATAAACACACGCCAAATGTTCAAGAATACGTATTTAAAAACTTCTAACCGACCATACGTTGACTTAACAAATTTATCGTACCGACCGCACGATACACGGGCCCGATTTCCGAGTTTTTGTTAGGTTGTCGTTCGTTAAACATCGTCGATTCAAAGCGGTAAGAAACCGTGCATACGCCACGAACGCCGGTTGTACACTACCTAAGGAAATATCTTACAGATCCTTATTGCGCTTGCGTGAAACAAAGTGACTCTTCGACGTGACAGGGCTATTCGGAGTTAATTAATATATCAACTTTTCCACGACCCCCTGCATTAAACGACTGTCTTAATAAAATATTAGGTTGGTTGTATGCGAAGCCGTGGAGGATGAAATTTTTGAACACGAATTTCCGCCGAAGTTAGTAAATTTTCTTTACGGCGAAACTATTTAATTAAGGTGTATAATTCAGTATTTCTATCAGTTTATAAAATATTTTATAAAAATATTTTTTAACTTTGACAGCCACAAATATATATAAATATTAACAAACACTTTAAGAGAGTCCTTATAATTCACTTGCGAAATGATAACTTGATATTTTAACGGTTTGAAATAGTTTGTTACTGCGCTGTTTAATGAACAACCGTATTTAAGAATTTTTCTTGCACGCTCCATAATTTAACACACAAGATAAACATTTAGGCTCACGGTTTATTTTTAGACGCAATGACCAAGCGTTGTCAGTCTTTTCATACTTAGATATATATTAGATGTATATCGCACGGATTCGACGGGTTTATAACTCGGCACTAAATTGTACTGACCCAAGTACCAGGCTACTTGCCGGATTGTAATATTTTCATAAAGCATTTTAGAGATTCAGTCAGTACCTTTGGTGTGAGTTATCGAACGAGTTAGGTAGAAACCATAAGTGTGTGCACTGTCTAAAGTGTGTGATCAGGCTGGTAACAGCATGGCGTGATGATAATATTACTTTTATTAGTGTTGCTGTAATATAAAGTCGCTATTGAGAAGTATTCGTAGCCATTTTAAGTCAGAGATTTGGAGTAATTTTTATGTATGTATAATCGCATGTAGCATTCAGGCCCAGTCAACTAAATTACCACACTGACACGCAGTCACACATGCACACACACTCACACATATGAGCGTGTGTACATGTGTACGCACGCATAACTTAACAATATATTAGATACTTAACAATATCTTATTATTCTTATCTTATATCTTAAGAATATATTAAATTATAACTAAATTTATAACACGTAACGGATTCCCTAATACATATTTCGAGGGACACTGTTATTCCCTATTTAATGAACTACCACGCAAGCCTTTGCAACGGGTGTCCATTCAAACCCAACACGCATAATTTGAATTAATTAGTGCTAATTTATCAGGCCGGGTGTGACTGGTTAATGCTCAGGGGATCAGCCGACAAATTAGCTCTATAATGAATAATACTCCGTCACATTACTTAATGTATCTTCTAATGAGTTATACTTTTATACTGTCTGTATTTTGCAATACAAAAAAAGCTTTTTCTAAAAATATCTCTTGCATAGTTCCCTATTTAGTAACTAAATACACATATATAAACCGAGTTGCACACACGCGCACGCAGCCACACATACACGCGCACATACGCAAGCAAACACTCCCGTACACATGCACGCACATGCGCACGCACGCAAGCATGTACACAAAGACGCATGCAAACACGCCAACAAGCACGCACACTAGCGCGTACACAAGGGCCCACACAAGCGCGCACAAAGCGCGCGCACACATATTATTTATATATCAATATATAACTTTCACAACCAATGTAAACGAGCCGAAATGAAGGATAACTTATGATTAAAGATTGATCACATACAAAAACATTACACAAAAAAAATAAAGAAGTAACAGAAACGATATGAAACGCTCCATTGTATCCGCAAATACAATGTTGTCAGTTGGGCGGGATTACTCAGGTGTTATATATAATATATTGCGCGACCAAGCGAATAACTTTGGTATTTACTGTCAATAACAAAGGAGGAACAAAGAGAAAACACAAAATTAGGTTAATTACAAAGAATCGTGTTTCAATACTAAAATTCTCGTACGTAGACTCGTACTCGTACAAGTGAATTTCGTAAAATATACTCGTACGCTTTTTAGACGACTAATTCCTGTGATCGGATATATTCTCTTAAAATTAGGTTACATCATTAAATATTGAAGTACTAAACGAAAATATTTGAGATTTTTCTAACCTGTAAGAGTTTACACGAAGGTCTGCCAAATTTCAATAAATTAAGGAAACAAGTTCACGGGAGCTTTTTACGTCTTCAAATTTATGATAACAGTGTTATGAATGACGATTGAGACTTATCTTAGATGGTCAAAGCTCCCGGGCAAGCTTTTTAAGATTTCAGCTCGACTCGGCGTATTAACCTTAGCCCCGTTTTTCACTATCGACGAACTCTGTATAAAACTGGGTATCAATACTACATAATTATTATGTACTCAACTACCTATGTTAGTCTCCATCTCGTTTTTACACATTTCATTAATTACATCCATAATGTATACGTTTCTGTACTGCCAGCAAATCATAAATATTACATCAGTGTAGTAACATAAATTAACCTTTATAAGGGAACACACGCTAAGAGACCTACAAGTCAAGGAAGTGATCTAAGATTATTGTATATATAGTAGCTTTCTCGAATGCAGCTTCTACACTAATTACTGACTAACTAGCAACAACATATTATAATATATGTCGCACATAGTCATTCGTTTACTGTAGAAAACGTCAGTGGGGCGGTACTTATACATTTCTTAATGTTTATTACATTAAAGAGATCTGCATATTACTCTGTAGCCGTAACCCAATGAAAAGTTAGTCTCCCTCTTACTTATCAAATGGTCAAAGTCTTCCTAATAGCTCTAAGAGAATAAAGTTACACTCATTTGCATACATTACCTTCTCTCTTTTAAGAAAGTTAGAAGTGATGCTGTATTCCCTTTGTGAACTGGTTGTAACACTTTTTATGTTTTTGGATGTTGAATAGTTCTTTTTAAGCCAATTTATATGTGTAGAAGATTTTTAAATTTTTCTCTTTTATGTCGTATATTAGGCAGGCTGCAGGAGAATTAATTGAAGACAGTCAAGAATTTGTGATTGTAGATTTGAAAGTCCAAGCGTCTTTCATTGTTGATATTTATTCCTACTACTTAGCCCGCATAAAACACGGTAGTATAAATGCTTTTACCCTTCCGTGGTAAATAAACTGTGTTAATGGTAATTGTACAGCAGAAAATGTGATAGAATTTGATCGAAACAAGATTATTAAAGTCACGCTACAAATGTCGCATTCTTTTTTTGAATAATAATATAAACTCAGAAAAACTTTAGAAAAGTCATTTATGGACAAAATTCCAACAATTTATTAATTACGAGAATGTTTAATAACTGTGAAATATCTTAAACGTTCCTTTTAGGGACTCCAAATATTTTTGATTTTTTTAAGTAAACTAATATAGAAACGCTTTGTCACGTACAGAATTCAAGTGCTCTTTTAAAAGATTAATCATATGTTTGGTAAATGTTTGATATCCAATACGTAATTTTGAATCCGATTTTAACCGAAGTGTGCATAGTAAATAATAAAAGTTTATATATTATGCAACACGTCTTGTCTATGTACATTTATAGTGTAAAATTATTTAGATACTTGAACAATAACAGGCCTGAATTTACGCCAACAAAAGTTGCAATATGAATCCTGCCTTCTCCCATGGGCTCAAAAGGCACGAAAATTACAAATTTATGGGCAAAGTTTGTTTCACTGTGCCTCTAATGTTGATGCTAGTACGCGTCGCAATTAGGTTATATACTATGTATATGTACGTACATACATGTCAATATATCGCTATATTTCAAAACAAAACATTTAGGCCAAGGAATAATAATATTATTAGAGGTTCTGTATGTTTTGCGCAAACGAATAGCAATATTATTTTCCTTTATCTAACATAGTGAAAACAGATTTACATTAATTTAAATAACGATGTAAGGCATTTTCAAATGTCGAATAAAATAAGAACGAAATTTACATGGAACGGTATATTGATTAAAAACGGACAGTACCTACGGAAGGTCCAAGCGGAACGTAACGTAAGGCTTGTACGCCTGGAAATAAATTCCCTGAAGTTCCCAATGTTCTCACACTCTACGCCGCTGTAAAGTTTAAGATAACTGTTCATTTTGTAAGATGTTCCGTTAAGTAACGATGTTGGGGTTTTAACGTCACAATGCCATGTTTATTTGAATTTGGTAGAATACTAGCAGTGACTGCTTTCTTAGTCGAGTCCTTACAAGCGGGACTACTGAGTGAGAGGTCCTAGGTTCCAATCCCGGGTCGGGTATTATTGGGTTTTTTTAACACGAAATTTCTAGTAATAGTTCGGAGTCTAGATTTAGGTCCCGTGCATGATACCAAACTTATCCCTTATTCACTGTTGGAACTTATAACGTAAGTTACGTAACGTTGGATTGTGCTGCACTCCTTTGCCTACCTTATCGAGGAAATTTAGGCGGGATATTATGTATGTGTAGAATGCGATTGCACTATACTTGCATTACTCAGCAGTTACGTTTAAGATCTACCATAGAATAGAGGGTGAGCGTACGCCATAACTGGATTCTCTTCTCAGATTGGTTGACACACTACACAGATTTGACGCATTGATCATTGATTGATCGCATTGGCATTGACCACCAATCAACCGAAAACCGATCAACCGAAAGTAAGTCTATTTCAACCACCACCATTAGTAACCAGTAACCAGTGTCCATTAACCACATAGGTTTCATTGCACGCGTGCGTGTTTGTTAGTATTAGAATTGTGAAAGACAATAGTCATGACTGAATTATATATGATTGGTTCCTCTGGTATTTAACGGATTTTCAAAATGTGTTAACGCAATGCATCGTTTTATTTTAGATTTTCTTATTCAGCACACTGAACTTTATTAAATATTGTACTATTTTTGTGATATATATAATTAGTAATTACCTAATTGTAACTTACAACGTGATAAGCATTTTGTATTTGAGTTTTATGTTGAACAAAACTTTTAATGACTGCCCATGTTTAAAGGATTTTAATCACTGCTTTGAATCCCTGCCAGATAATGAGCTCAAATGCGATAACTTTTGTATCCTGACTTTTTATTATTGGAATAATGTTCTTGTATTAAATTAATGACTTATAATTTGTTAGTTTCTTTATAAACATATTCAATACGTATAAATTTATAATAAACATGAAAAACTAAAAAACTCTCGAAGGATAAAATTACTATAATTAGTTAAAATACTATATATAATTTGTTATATATTATGGTATATGTACATATGTATATAGTATGTTATGATGTACCTAAGAGCTGTTGATATGTTGGAGACCAATATAGACCGATTGACTATTTAAATAAGGAAATAATTACTATTCTAATATTGGTAAAGTGACCACCAGGTAACCTTACGAATATAGCTGTCTGAATTCATTATTTGACTTACAAAATTAGGATGTCATGCCGAGTACTACCAGCAAATTGAGCTAGTTTTTGAGATTTCTAACTTAAATTATATTCACCTAAGCACAGTGCAAATTATATCACATTTTAAACACGAAACAATTGCAATATCAAATAATTTAACACTGCTAACACATATCTAATAAATCGTTAGAAAGCTTAACGACTGTTATGCAATTATTAAAGCATTAACAAAATTTTAAACATGCCTTTCAAAGTATGTGATCGATCTATAAGTTGGCATGAAATCTTTATTAACGTTTTGAGGAGCTTACAAAATATCATACTTACATATGAGGTATGTTAATTACTACGTTCAATTCAATTTTGCATGCGAATGTCTTATCAATTTCTGGTATCACGAGAATTGTTTGACGCTTAATCAGCGGAGGCGGTTCCATTGTTGTTCTGTGCAGTCAAAGGATATCTACGTCTTGTTAATGGCCAAAAGGCTCTTAATTACAGGTTCGTGTTTGAAGTCGGCTAGCCTATTAATACCTGATAGCGTTGATTGAATTGGGTGCGTTGTGTCAGAAGTAAACATGTATAATTACAAATATAGGTACTTTCTAGGCGAGCGTGCTACATCCTAGGCTGCATCCCGATTTCCATCATGTGGTATTGCAGCCCAACGCGAGCCTATTTCCACATGAAAAAAAATAATTACTAAGCGTTGAGGTAAACATCGTAAAATTTATATAATTAGCAAATGTCAAAATAATTTTCATACCACACCGGACATTTGATTTCGCGGCTATGTGATTTCATAGTGAGCTATGAGTTAATAATTAAAGCATTACCCAATAAATGAAAATAATTTTAAACAATTAATTAATTATTACGGTTGAAATATATAGCGTCATTTCAATCCCGGTCTACGGTTTCATATTTAGTTCATTGCTGAGGGGTGTCACGTCGCAAACGATCTGTCACGTTAAACGACATTTGACATGGTCGGCTACAGAATGGTTCGCCGCTAACAGGGTAAATCTATTACCATCAACGCCACTAAAGCATTCGCTAAAATTATTATATGATATCAGTTATTTTTTTAAAAGTGCTCGAAGTTAAAACGTAATATCAAACCTATGCTTCCCCAAGGGGTAGGGAGAGGAGTGTAATCCACTCCCAAGTTGTATCTGTTACGTTTGCGTCCTACATTGGAATAGATGGAATTGGAATCACTTTTTCTAGTGACTCGGAGTCTCGATCTGTGCCCGGTGTATAGCAATACGCTCACCACCTATACCATTGTGGGACTTAAACGTAACTGGTAAAACGTGGGAGTGTACTACACTCCTCTGCCTACCCCTTTGGGGATTACAGATTTTTTTTTTATAACAATTAGTTATATTATTGAGAAAACCATCACGATATATAATTAAGTATGCAAACAAATCTATGAAGTCTATCGTATCATACTCTAAAAATACGTGATGTCGATTTAAAATTTTAACGTGAACGTCATTCAGATAACAGTAGAGTAAATTAGTATACACCAGTGGATCTGAAGATGAAACCAGGAGGAGGAGCAAAAACTTTTAGCGGTTACTATCCTCCACTACTTACTAATCTCCTATTGAATCCACACATTACGCTTGATCATAAAAAGTAGTAATGGACGTGGTAATTATAACTTTCCAATATAAAACTCTTTAGTGATTCCTAAGTAACCCTCGAGATTAATCTCATATATTTCGTTTTAACGACTAAATTACGATATACGTAGCTGTTTAGGGAATAACATACGAACTTCTGTTTTTAATGTTCCGTTTTATGATTACTGGTTTATTCTTTATTAATGTGTTCGGCCTGGTCTCAGATTACTTACAGTACATTACGAATTCCACTACGATCTTATATAGCGGATTTGAAATAAAATTAATCGCGCCAATCGGGTATATTTCGTAGTTTCAATACATAAGGAATGTTCATCAGATTAATTGTACATGTATTGATCCATACGGCAATCTGCATTAAAATTAATTGCTACAATGCTAACCAACGAAAGGGTTATATATTATCTTTAGGATCGCGTCGCACTGCGTCAGCGGATAGTGAGTAGTGGATTGTGCCACAAACGTTTTCATATTGTGTGTTGAGTTTATGAACCGCGAAACAACAGCATATTAGGCTACTTATCCAGACGGTCTCTCGATAACAGTAATTATATTAGATTATAATCACTTAGCCATTCAACGTTTCGTTATCGAACTTGAAGTACATATTTCGAATTCGATTTCGAATTTCGATATTCGAATATCATGCGAAGTGTGGAAGACTTCGCATGATATTCTATTATCATTTTATATCATGCGAAGTGTGGAAGACTTCCCATGTTATGCAATGATATTTATGAGGAGGAAAATGAGGATTTAGGAATAATGGCCCCTTTTTGTGGCCATTACAAGCAACACCAAGTCCCTTGTACCTCTTACAGCAGTCTACCGGGATTCTGCCGCATCCTCATTTCTATACTGACCATATCGTAATATAAATAATATAACAATAATTTTTCTTACCATCCACATACACACAAAAATTAAAGTGTTCTATAAAACCTAATTTTATACTTCACGATGCAACGTATTACCGCGTCTACTTGTTTAAATATTAACCACGTCTTTTAAGCTTTTAGTCCTTCTCGACTAAACTCGCGAGCGAAAGTACAGAATCACCTGCTTGTGACTTATTACGGGCTTTTTCAAAATTCCGCTTATTAGGAGGTATTATTTTAAAGGTTTAGCTTTGACTATAGAAACCTATCATAATTGCAAAATCCAACAGTAAGGATATTTTTTACTCCTTGCAGGGATTATGAGTTGCATGACAGTTATGGCCCTCTAAAAGCATGTGCTATCTGAAATTCCTTCTCAGTTGACTTTCAAACGCTGACCGGTTCACATCTGTTCTAATTATGATTTCGACAAATAATGCATATTTATATCTGATTTTGACTATATCCAACACTTATGGAACGTTTTAAAAATTGAAAAGCAAGAATACCAGACAGATATTTAAATCTTGCGAGTATCCCACAATATATTGTAAAATAGCTTATGAAATAAATGCGAAGTCATTTACGAGCTACGATTAAAGCCAGAGCAAGCAATACAAAGTACTGAAATTAATAGATACAGCGGTCTTTTAAAATGTCATTTTTATCCCCTGCTCTAATTTTTCCCTCCTTTCTTTAAAAGACTTTTTTTATTACAATACTAAATTGATTTTAATGACTGTGATATATGTATTTTTAAAGCTAAATCTAACCTTTACAATGATAACACTTTTGCTTACATTTGGGGATATAATAAAATAGCTCGTAGCAAGTCACAATCACTTGATGCATATTTCTGCACGCGTTCACATTACCTACCTTTAAAATGAGGATACATTTTAACATACACCAAAACATTATTGTAGAAATATTGTCGGTTCTGTTCACTATTTTCCGTATAAGTTCTGAGATTGTACATTTGTAAAACCAAAGCTCTATTTAACGATGTGAATAATATTATGAAAG
>DWMG01003878.1:0-11445 GCA_018244855.1 Elbella merops
CTGTCACTGCATCAAAAAATTTATAATTACGAGTACAAGTTACTCAAATGTCTACAATACTTATTTATATTGTTTATTAAAGTTTGATATAACAAATACGGAATGAATTTCGACCAGAGAGATTGGGGGCTTAATATTTGTTAAGTTTTGTTACTGGTTGCCTAGTTTAGAAATAAATAATATTTTAGATTTATGTTGAGTGGAAGCGAACCGTTTGTTTAATGTTGCGCACAGTTTGTATCTTACAAATGCTGGAAAGCAATTAGCGAGCAGACAGCTCCGCGGAGGTGCACAAAGCGGTAATAGGAGAACGGTTCTCATAATCATATTATCGAAGCTAATTAGTTAAGCTACATTATAATAATTTTCGTTGCTAGTTTCTTTGTTTTTAAAAGGAGAAATTATAGCATCAACGTCCAAGGTATTATCTGCTTACCTCATAAGGTATCTGAGCGGATGATACCATCATATCATCACATTATTTAACACATCACAGTATACAATTATAATATTAAAATCACACCAGTAATTACTCCAAGGGGCAGGTTAGGTTAATGTAGTACACTCCCTTAATTCTCTAGTTTTGTTTTGTTTGTACGTTCCATGGAATAGAGTGTGAGCTTATTGGCATTACCGGGAACAAATCTTGACTCGGTGCTACTAGTCTGAATTTTAAGGTAGAAAAACCTAATAATACTTTGCGCGACGTGGAGGTCGAACCCAATACCTCTTGATTAGCAATACTAGCAAACCGCACCTGCCACTAACCAACGACGAACGGACGGACGACGACGGAAAGTACGAACTCCGGGTACTGACCACACAAGTATCTCTCCAGGGTTTTGTTCTTACTTTGTGTCCTTTGCTTAAAATTCACAAAAAAAAACTGTATAATTGAACAGGCGCTCCTAGAAGCGATGTATTATTGAAACATGAAAGTCGATTGTCGGTATAATTCGTGAGCGTATAATGAAAGCTGTGACGTGCCTTGCCGGAAATTTTAAGGACTATCGGCTTTCTGTCTCTCTTTGCAACACTCGTTCTACTTATTTAAATGTGTCTATTGCTTGCCATTGTTTGGCGCTAAATCAAATTAATTAGAAATCACAATAATTTATGCGAGTAGATTGTTATAGATGCTGGAATGTTTTGAGTCTGTTGCGATTTTAATAAAATTGATATGATTAAATGCACTTTAGTTAAAATACGATATGTTAAATACGAAATATACGAATAGAATGATTATCACATAATATAGAAAATGGTTACAAATTAAACAATTTAATTTTCTGCTCATATCACAAACACCGCAAACGAATAATAGTATTATTATTCGAACTAAATTATAGATGAACCGGAATTCACAGAAATAATTGTAAACAACTATATCCACATGTATTTATGTCAATCCTAATATCGTGTAATATGACAAGTGATGTTACAAACGGAGCCAAGCTGACAACAAGTTGGTCCGCGGACAAACTTGCTCGACAGGGGTTATACTTGAAACAGATGTCTCTGATGGCTTTAGACCACTTGACTATGATTGGAAGCTACCTTATGCTAAGCCACATTATGGTACTATTGCTACGCCTGCGCCAATACCACCACCACACTAATCACCATGATATACAGAACAGTACAAACATATACACTACGTCGTACATGAAATATCTCGTCTTATATTTGGTAAAGGAATATCAGATCTGTATAAAGTTACTGTAGGTATAATGGTCGAGTAAAATACCCGGAGAAAAACGAATAACTCTTTCTAAGGCATTGCTTGGAACAGTTTTTGGTTTCGGTATGTTTATTATGCTTAAAGCTAAATAATACCCAAGGGGTTGTACTTAGAAATAAATATTAATTACAAGGGTTATCTGTTGAAGAGGGTGCCGGCTAACACCCCTGTGACAGCGGTCTAAAACAAATTACATATATAGTTAAACGAATTGTGAAATTATTAAAGTATTAATTTTAATCATTAAGCCCGCCTGTAGCTCCGTGACTTAACTTTTGTGCTGTGAATGGTTCTTGCTTTTACAAATGGTTCTTGATCTATCAGAACCTATTTAAAATTTAAATTTGGAATTACTAAGTAGAAAAAGCGTTAGAGTAGTGGTAGTCCTGCATTCAAACTTGGATTCCCACAAGGTTCCATTTTAATTCTTAGGGGAAGCTTCGCGCCTTTGACTTACAGACGATTGATTGGAATCCTATTCTGTTATTATAATGGGGATTTAAATATTAAAACTTGTAAAAATGCAACTTGGAATTAAATCCAACAAGATGTAAAAAGAAACAGATAAAATAAAAAAATGAAATTATTTTTTGCTAGTTGTAGGCGACTTCGCTGTATGTCTATTTAGTGAACAGTATTTTATATAAATCTTGTTAAGAATTTAGTTGAACTGTAAATATTCCTATTCAATAACTTAGCACAGACATGAATAGAATTGAACAGCTAACATATAATACGAAATGAAGTCGGAGTAGACATTTCAGATGAAAATGCCCTAAAATTTAAGCAACATTTGATATCTCCATCAAAAGCCTGTAATTAATTAAAAGCTACTTAGTATGCTTTTACAAACTTCGCCTTGAAGTTTAAATTTCATGTGACAACTCGTGATAAACGTAGTCGGTGGGATTGTTGGGTGCTGCACTGAGAGAAGAATAAT
Organism: Elbella merops; assembly: GCA_018244855.1. Taxonomy (NCBI): domain Eukaryota; kingdom Metazoa; phylum Arthropoda; class Insecta; order Lepidoptera; family Hesperiidae; genus Elbella; species Elbella merops. The sequence goes on from DWMG01003878.1 coordinate 2,682, forward strand.
GAAGTATTCGTTGAGTCGGTGAACACGCTAATTAGATCGTACGAATTATAAATGTCGCCTAAAATACAAGCTCTGAAGCAGCTTTTTGTTAGAAAATTGAACTTATGATTTTGTAGAGAGCAAAGTGAATATGTACCTACTTGGATACTTTTCTCCACACCACACCGATATATCATTTAATAAATGCAAAGATATGCGCAAAGGAAGATCGAGACTCATCTATCTTGACTAAATAGGTCCACTACTGGCTAATGGAGGAATCAGATGTTGCCAAAATAGACGTGCGTGTATGAAGACACTAATGAACATAGAAGCATATCGTCCGTAAAGATAGAGGCACTTCCGGGGCTCTGCCTACATCCTAAGGGCCTCGGCGTGTCACATACATAGTATAGGCAAATATATAAAAAGGAAATGTCAAACATTTTAATAAGCACCGTGTTGATTTCACATCATTATCCAAAGAGAAAAGTTGACAGTTATTGTTCCTGTGTACGTAATTGATTAGATCGTTACAAAGGAAGCCAAACAATATAATATATTAATGCGTCCGAAGGCGCCCGGAAGTTTTATTATAAAAACATAAACAACAATGAAATGGAAATAATTGAAGCGAAACAACGGTAATCATTTTTATATTTGACAATGTTTTAAATGTTGCGTATTCATGTTTTATTGAGAACTATGCCAGGTGTCACGCGGAGTAGGCAGACTATGATTATGTAGTAGAATCTGAAATTCATGTACACTGTGCGTGTTTTATAATTCAGAGTTTATGTCATACATCTCTTTTCGATATCTTCTCTCAGGGCCACTTGGTAAAAAGTGTTTTATACTCGAATTGTTATGCCGCGCATGCTGATTTGGCCTCAGTCGATGGGCAATAACAAAATAGTGCCAAACATCGTCGATTGAGGAAATAACAGGGGAGATCCGTATGCAATACATTTTTCCTTATTTCCGGTAGAAGTCCCAAAAATATGAGTTTTGTCTAGAGGAACTGATTACAGACATGAGGGTGATTATTGACGACATATAAAAAAGTTGAAAGTACAACTCCATAAAAAATATTGTGATGATATTTTAATAGGCGTCACTGCTTACAAGGCTTTCTATCAAAAATATTCGTTTAAGATGTTGATAGAAGTTTAAATTAAATTTATTACTTAGTATTATAATGAAATCGACACCAATGTGAATAGTAGATTAAAGGACCATTTAAAGCACTTGAAAAAAGTACTTGGTGTGCTGCGGATTATCGTAATAATTATCTTACTAATAAGGAACGTAAGAAGAGAGCCGTGAGTGCAGAAAAAACTTGCCAGGATTGTAAAGATAGAGATATATGGCTACAATAAAGCACTTATAATATACGTACATAGAGGCGCCAAGTAGGGTGTTACAGTGTTTACATTATTTAAAAGTGGATCTGTGATCAGGGGTTCGTTTCCTGCGCTCCATCCGGCGGGACGGCTTGTTACGTCTCATGAATAATCCATATTCAAAAAGGAAATTTAATTTTTTTTATCGCTCCAATCCTTCAACGAACACGCCAACGACGTTTCTTAGTATATTACAATACCGGGAACAGGTGTGAAGTTGTAAGCCTCTGGTAATACGAGCCAACTGAAAAGAAGGTATTAGGACCCATGCTTCAATAATATTATGAATGATAATGACAGAGTATAAGAAAGGATATCTTTTCAGAAAGGTGTGTATAAGCTTGTTTTGTCGCAAGTGCTAAGAATTTGTTTATCCATTCATTAGTTACATTGACGAATGAATAGGACATAACCGTTCTCCTAATAGTTTTTGACATGGCGTAAGTTGTCGAGTAGAAAATTTCTTCATTTGCTGTTAGATCTCCTGCTCGGCTAACATAAGCAAAAACACAGCAGTCATTTTGAACTAGAATTTTTTACTTTAAAGTGCCTTAGATTTTCGTCGACCGCGAATTTCCATATAATTTTGTTGCCAACTTTATGTTAGATGGAATATTTTTTCCATGAAACGCGATACTTAGCTTTAAAGTTGTAGCGAACGTGAACAAAAGACTTCGTTAAAACTTTATTTCTGTCCAAATTTTTTGGTTCCCCGCTTGTTATAACGAGCCAACCTGTTTCAGTGCTTCATGGTCGTCAATTTAACACAATCAACAAGCTACGGACATTTCAACCGGTATGTCGGATAGTTTGTACTGAAATGTACATATGTTTTATCCAATATTCAAACTCAAGTGATTAAATACAAAGGTCGTTTTTAATTCGTCCAACAATTTCTCACTTTGCCCTGTTAAATATTTTATCGTATTTCTTTCATTTTCATTCACGTGTCTTTGTGTTGTGTGATTGTATGTACAAGGTATTTATGTCCTGGTGTAGTGGGCGTAATGAAATATTCCGATACGACGAACTTTCGAGTAGGTGTATCTTTTTTACTCAGACACAAGTCAATACGAAATAGTCGAAATTAATCATTGTCAATAACTTTTTTGTTAGCTTTATGGATCTTGACGCTTATTATGGATAAAATACAACAGACGAGTGAGGGGTAGAAACATGTTATAACATGTTTTAGTTGTAGCTTTTATGTACTCATAGACCGTAACATTTATATACCCAAGTTAGATAAACACTAAATTCGTACGCTTGTATCTTCGCATTTCCGTGATCATGTCTTAATTATGAGTGGTCACGTTTGATTCGCATATACACATGTAAAAGTCCTTGCCTACCCGTCGGATATCGAAATCGCTTCAATACTCATGAATATTCCAACAGTGGGTACGGTTTGCAGTTGACAACGCGCTCGTTCAAAACTTCCGTCGCCGCGGACACTACAAGTGTGAGAATAAACTAATTTTACGGAACTCGTGTTAATTAAATTTGTACAACTACAGCGGATGTCCACACTTTTGGGCATTTGTTTTCAATATTTGCACGGCCTGGTATTCATATAATATATAATATATGAAAGCTAGGCCTGTACATGTTTTTATCTCCTACATGACGTAACAAATTACAAATATCGGCATTCGTCAGTAACAATGTAATATGAATTTGGCAGCATCATTGTTTTCCGCAGAATTTTGTTTATTATTTCTAGTACACAGAGTCAAAATGCCTTTTGATATTCCAGGTATTTAGTATTTATATTGTAAATGTGATTTCCGTTATTAATATTGTCAAACGTATTAAAATTGTACGTAACTTTTCATATTAATTGTTTTGTTTTAAAGAGCGGCAAATAATTTCCTTAGGTTCGGAGTTTTTTATTGGGTTAAGGAAATAAGCTGTGAATAGATAGTTACAAAGGGGTAATGTAAGCTGTGTATACACATAAGAGAGGACAGAGATAATTCTGATTAAAACTTAGACGATAAAGACGGATTCAATGTGTGTGAGTCCGCATTAATTGTACGCGGGCGGTGGGTCCGGCGCGCGAACTGCGCAGCGGATGAAAAATCATTTGAATAATCGCAAGGAATCTAATCCTTTACTTTGGCAAAATAAATATCCAATGCTTCCTAAGCCTTTGCATAAAAGCCCTATATATAGATTTTATTAGCTATTTACTTGATCGTGGTACGTACCTATAACATAATTTATGATGAATAATGGCAGTGTACTACATTCCTTCGCCTACGCCTTCGAGGACACATAGCGTGATGTCATGTTACACTTATTGGTACGCATTAGTATTTTCGCTAGACGATGTTGAGGTAAAATAATCTGTGAAACGTGATCTCCCTCTTAAAGCTCCGCGACATTTTCCATATCAAATGAAAGGGGAATCATGTTAGTTTACCCAAATACTAGAACCATCGTAAAACTATTTGTCTAAACTTATATAAGCATCATAAGGCTTAAATTGCTTGTTTCGCCCGCTCAAAAAATTTCTTTCAATATCATTAGCGTAGGAATGATTGAGACTCTTTATAAAAATCTCTGATTATAAATAGTTCTTAAGCTTTTATATTTTTACCTGTCAACACATACCTAACATACAATATCAGACGAGTTGCCAATGTGCTGGCGGCCAAGGCAAGCATTTTACTGTTATCTTGGATAAATATTAAAAAATGTTCAATGTACAATAATCTGTGGCGGTGAATTGTAACTTGATGAATAAATAAACATTAACATAAACCAGACTTCCCTTCACGAAACTTCGACGATGAAAATTACGATTTCTTGATTAATTTACGTGACTGCAATCTTTAAGTAAAATTGTTATCGCTTTTCTGGCCAACTGTTGTCTGTTGAAATAATAAATCTCGACGAAAACGTTTGTTGCTAATTAAAATGTTAACTCAAGTGTAGGTGTGATTTATTTTGAACGGCCGTTTTCCTTATTGAATAAACACTGGTGGCTCATAAAAGAAAGACGGCATTAAACAATTTATCTCTAAACTTTAATATTGTCAAACAAAGTACATTATCAGCTGGATGTTCACACAGATAATAAAAAAGCTCTGATAATAATATGTTTACGGGTTAGGCTAATATGTTTACGGTTAGCTTTGAGCGCGAAATATTTCTATCCTTACAGTTCTGACAAGCTTCCGAGCAATCGGAGCCTTCTGCCTACCCAGAAATATACCTAGCGTGACAATATAATAGTAATACATTTCTGCGAATGCATCTAAAAATGTAATTTATTGGAGATTGATTTGTTGACGTAAACCTTTGTAGGAACAATACCTCCGGCGTCTTCCAACTTATAAATTCACGGCGACCGTCCGATGTACCTCAATATTAATAAAAGGTACTTTTAGTTAACAATTAGTCCATTTCACCCTCTCATATTAAATTTCTGAACAGTTCAAATTATGGTATTTATATTCTTAAAGGAATAGGAATCAAATCAATTCCCGCTATTTAATTTCGCTGTAATTCTACGATTCTTACTGAGAACATAAATAGTGAAATTGGAAGTTCAATATTGATTTTAATGGAACAATTGTAGAGTTAAAATATTATTGAGAAAGCGTATTGACCTACTTACCTATACCTATTTCATATTCATTAAATAAAATTTTAAAAATGTAATATTCATATTTGACATTTAATATTCATATTTCATAGAAAGAGATGATGGCGTAATTAACCAAAATTGAATAAATTCATAAATAAGAATGTATTCCAGCAATATTAATTTAAAATCCCTCTCTTTAATTTTAACTATTTTGATTTTACAACGATAATGGCAAAGTCGTGTTAACTTGTCAACCCGCAATGGATCAGCGTGGCAAACTATGGTGGCAGGAGACCCTTGTCCAACAGTGGAACGATAAAAGAATTGATGATGATGACTAAGCAAATTTCGAAAATACCGCTGTAACGGTTAGCGGTAGCTGTAACAGTAATTATCGATGATGTTCAGTTAACAATAACTAGGTTGACCTACACTTGCTTGCGGGCATCGCCAATGTAATTATAGGTTTACAGGCATACCTGCTCTCTTAGGCATATAGATATAGGTACATACTTTATATAGTACGTCTTGCCACATATTAGCGTTAAATTTAATCCACTTATAATCATGCTTGCCTCGTTGGTCAAGTGGTTGTGGAGATGTATTGTGTTCGATTTTCTAATAAGGGATTCCTAGCAGTATTGGACGTGGAACATAACTGATGAATCGTAGGAGTGTAGGCACCTTTGTGCCAACGCCTTCGGGGAAATATAAGTTGTTCTATGTTTTTTATAATCATCGACATAACATGAACGTACCTGTAGGTACTACCTGTTGGCACTTAAAACATTTAAATTGACACACGTAATATACTCAGCTTCCTACTAACGCATGTCGGCGACTTCGTTCGGATCATGTTTTACTCGGGCACAGATAAATCATACAGGTATGTGTATCTTCCCGTCAGAATCTTCTCGGGATGGGCAGAGAGCGCCGAGTCCCAAATTTCTTATACTTACAGACCTGCTCTGCCATGCTGCTTGTACTTCACATACCTTTCAAACATGCACGACGGTTTCGGAGATACGTATCTGACATCTTATTAGCCTCTTTGTTTTTTTTTATATTTCTATCCGCTTATATAGTCCTTGGAGTGTTATTGAGTTACATTTATTATTACGTAAAATAAGTGCCAGCCATCCGCCCACGTGATATGCCGATAACTAATTTAATTGGGCTAAAAATAATTATTGAAACTGGCTTTGTTACGTGAAATACGCAGAATGCCAATTTCGACTCTCATCTTCTCGATAAAATATTTCATAAACCATTCTCGTGTTAGGTTTATTTAGTAATGCAGATGGTTCGTGAAATATTGGCTTTGACAGAATTATGAAAGGTTGTACGCAGAAAATACTAATTATAGAAATATACTAATTAATAGAAAATACTTATTAATGGGAGAATGTCTAGTTTCTATAAATATAGGCAGGATATGATCAAAAGGCACGGGATGTTCATATGTATATGCATAGAAATATCTATGCAATAGGGCAATAGGGCCCAATAGGGCATTCGGTGTTCTGTACCTACCCTGTAAAGAACCTGGTGGGATCAATTAGTAATAATGAAAATGTTTGTGAAACGCCTTGTTAACATAATATTTTTTTAAACGTCTTAAAAAGGATTTTTCTGAAAATAACTTTAAGGGACTCTGATCATTTTCTAATAGGTGGGCGGTATTCATCTCCAACATACCTTTTCTGTACGGAAATATTTTCTTTATTGAGATATTTCTTTTATGAGTCGTAATAAAAAATTACCAGCATGAATATTATTTTGCATTTATATAACTGTCGCGTACTATTTTTGTACCTGAAAAAGAACACCTACGCCTAGACATAACAGAATTTCGTCCATCACTTGGCTACGCTTGTAATAAAAATATCTAACGCTATAACATATTAAGAGGTCTGTTCTTTCAACGTGAAATAAGTCGCCCGCGTCACAAGTGTGTACCGGGGCCTGGACAAACAGCCCTAATAGTGCTCTCCGACTTTCTTTCTGCCATTGTCCAGGGGGTATTGTGTTCCTTGTAATGTAAAGTCATACTGAGTACACTGAGTACAAGGTTAATGTGACTGAACGAAATTTCTCCTACGAAAGTGTTTAGCTAACGATGTTTATTTTGCACCACCAACCCCTAGCCACTTCTTCAGTGTATGAAAAACAATTACATTATTTATAATATGTACATAAACTGTCAAAATCTTTTCGAACATTTATTTGAATAGCAATATCATAATATATACTAATAGACATGCGCAAATATATTTTCTGGATAAGACCCGAACCCACGACCTCTGGCGCAACAACCAGGTACACAAATCACTGCACCAACTGACCAGTCCATAAATGTAAATATGTAAATGGTTTACTGTTTTGTAGACACTATTTTAGGTTTTTATCTATATTTATTGTGTATTTTTATGCTTGCCATGAACATCGTATGATACGACAAGGGGTGTCTTTTTCTTGACGGTCAGGACACGTGTTCAGCCCGAGACGACACCTGTCACTTTCATGTGAACTCGTCACATGTACGAACATAGTCCAAATAAAACACATTTAATACAGTTATAATGAAAAAATCTAGTACTGTAATACTCGTAATAACGAAGTCATTAATTGAATATAAATATGTATTAAGAATACATCACACATGTGAGATATCGAGTTCCATGTCTTATAAATTAGAATTTGAATGCAAACATTTATATTACTACGTCTATTGATAGGCAGATGTATATAGCTAGGCTATGGATAGGCAGAGATGAAGAAAATCGATCAGCTGAGACCCTCACATCTATTTACGTCTTCTATCCACATCAAAATCATGTTCGTCGTCGTACTTTTGACTTGGTTTATTGTAGCATGTCTCTGATTTCATCAAAGCTATCTCTTACAACTCTACCATTCACACTAGCTATAATGAATAAATAAATGTAAATAGGTATACGTCTGATAATAATTCTTTGTACATTTCCAAACTACATAAGAATTAAATTATGATGTAAAAATATAAAACTAAGAAAAGTGATTTTTAATCATTCTACTTACTACTTCTCCTGCAATAATTGAAATATATTGTTCATTTAATTTTTCACGCACCGTAGCCATTTCAGACGTAGTTTTAATAAACGTCTCTGCCTTCAGTTAATATTGAAATCTAGTTTTATATATAGTTCCATTAACAAACAAAGCTCTGAGATATTGTATTACATTACTTAAGTAAAACCGACACATTACAAATTCGCTGCTGGTTAGTACAGTAAATTATTGTTTGTTTTCCGTTTACATATTTACATGAGCGTTGTTCCATTTTTCCATGTGGGTGAATATCTCCCGATAGGAGCCTGCGCCGCGCGTACTCGCAGTTGGCAAACATGTCACGTCGAGCGATCCCAGTGAGCTGCTTGTTTAGTGAAAACATATTATAAACACATGTGTGTACGTGTATGTTGTTTGCAAATTATAATTTCCACCGTAAAGCTCTAATTTCGATTCCCTTCAATGTCGCCGAACTAATAATTTCGCATATTTTGATCCGTATACTTCACATGCTTGTGAAGTATACGGATTATACGGAAATATTTGCTTAATATTTTAATTTGATAATCAATCTCCTCAATTAGAAGCTTACGCGATTAATATTGTCATCAATCTAGGTTCCTCACTGGGTAGGCAGAGATGCTGCAACAAAACTTACGCGATGATCTTGTTACATTAAATCGGCCTGTTGGTGGTTAGTGAGTCTGACTGTTGAACAGGGGTTCAACAGTCAGAC
>DWMG01003879.1:0-11444 GCA_018244855.1 Elbella merops
GCCGGTCGCCAGAGCCTCGTCTGTTATAGCAGGGTGCACCACGTGCAGGTGAGGTTGACTTGGGCTCCTGAGATGGTTGTTGGAACTCCTTACACCCCTGAATACCATTAACATATATCATATATAATGAATAACATTATATATGATATATTTCAAAGGATATACAAAAATAAAACACCATTGAAAAGAGCAACATAATGATATAATGTCAACTATAACTTGCCTCAGACAGAGATTACTCACAGCCTAATCTCAGAAAGAATGGTAAGCAGCTGGTTCATTGTAAAATGCATTATTTTTACACAAAACGTACAATATATTAATAAAAATTAATAACAATGGAAGTACAAATTATATACGGAAGACAGATAATTTGCATTCACGTCTGTTATTTTTCTCAATATAAATTAACACTTATGTCAAAGTATAAAATTATAACTTATAAATACGATATATCGCAGTTAACTCCAGAAAACGAGTGCTACATTGAATTACCATTGCATAAAAAATGAGGAAAAATAATATTAAATAAGAGATCTAATTACATGATTATATACTTCACATAGTACACGAAAACGCAAGTCAGGTCTCTATATGTAATAGTACAGGTATTTGGCGCTTGGTACTCCATGCCTTCTCCATAAGGAACCCGGAATAAAGATAAACTTCATAACAAATAAATATAATTATGTAGTAGCACCACTATCGTTGTTGGATTCCAAATATTAAAGTAACAAATAATATCTATATATTCAAATTTATGGAATGTCTGTAAAAAGATTCTTAACTTGAAGTATATGTAGTAATCCCAGCTTGTGACAAATGAACACACGACGTTTGTCGTTTTTATAACAACCGTAAATATGATACGCATTTCTGTGAAAAGAATCAGCGAACAGAGTATGAAATTCATAGTTATATGACCAAAATACACTTGGAGCTTATGTGATCAAAATACACATCATGCTTAGGTGATCAAAATACACTTCAAGATTATATGATCAAAATACACTTAAAATGTATACGATAAATATACACTTCAACGTCTTTTGATCCATAAACACTTCAACATTTTGTGATCACTATACACTACAAGCTTATGTGATTAAAATATTCTTCAAGATGATGTGATCAATAAACATTTAATCATACAAACAGAAAAGTTCTCGAACAACAACTCCTATAGTAAATCAATAAACAGTTCATAAAATATGTTGATTTTCTTCATTAAATACTCAGAATAAGAAAATATTTTAATAAAATATTGTAATAATTTTCTCATTTACTTATATAAATTAACAAATAATGTCATTCAATACGTAATTCTATGTAGCACTTGTTAGATAATCTTGTACATTTAAATACATTTGTAAATAAATTTGTAAAGTTTCTTATTAACAGCTTATTTTCCGTCGGCAATATTGAAAACACCTACACAATGTCCAGTAATCACTACAAAAATATACATACACCATGTGGTTGATAAAAACATAGGTCAAATATAAAAGTAATATAATATAATGTACTTTGGCCGCTCGCGGTAAGTGAAAAGGTACAAAAAATTAACCATACCACAATAAACATAATTTGAGATTACAATTAATATAGCACACATTTTATGGCAAATTTTATTACGAAGACGTCCATTAACACTACTAGAGAAGAAAAATTATTGTAAATGTAAACATGACTAACAATAAGTAATTATCATTATATTATTATTTACTTTAGACATTAATTAAGGCTTTTCCATACAGTTGTTCTTCTTAGTATTACAACCTACCTAGTAAACCTAGTTTACTGAACGCTTATGGGTTTTAATTTTGGGCGACAATTATGTATTAATGAAATCCACGCATAATTTGGCAGATATTTTTAAGTTCTTAAGAAATGATACTTCTACACCGACTGACTTTATTTATCCAGCAGTCGGTGTGTTGTAAATACATATTAAAAACCAAATTAGAAATAATCAAAGGTCAAGAGCGAACCCTTTTGGTCTTAAAACCCACAATCACAGCAATAATAGTACAATTTGCTGGCGGCACTTTTGTTTTGATACCCAGAAGAATATCAGTAACAGTTCCTGAACAGGATATCCATAACTACTTATCTACCGTACTACACTAGCGAACTGTTCTAATATTATAGTTACGACATGTTGAACGACATGATCACATCATACCTAATAAATACGTATCGATATCGACGTAAAACAAAGTTGGAAATGTGTCAATGTGTGACAGTAATTAATATAATTAAAGTACTTACAAAACGTAGGGATGTTATTGAATAAAAATCATATATTCGTTTTAAATTGAAACACTCACTGAACACTAAAAAACAATCATGAATTAACAGCTAAACGGTGCAATGTATCGAAGCTTACTTAATACACTAAATAGATATGTGAAAAACGGCTAAGCAACATTTAACAATACAACACGCACGTTCCAAAGTACTGTACGTCACTAACGCCTACGTACGTTTCAATAACAATTATGTAAAATTATTTTTATATGTTTAGAATCACCAAGGCATACATTATTGCAAGGGTATTATGAAATATTTGGCACTTATTATTATTCTGGAAGAACCGCGGTTTTGGATCTGTACTGACGATGCTTTATTAAATAGTAACACATGTTTACCCATATATACTAAATATGTATATCATGATAATAAATCTACTACTTTAAACCGTATGACACCACCATGGATTTTTTAAATATATCTAGTTTCAAATACAAAAGGTAATTTTTAATGTGTTCCTTTTTTGAAAATCATTTGATGTACCACCGTTTTGAATAATGTTGCTATAAATAAGATAACTCATGAGACGTACATTTGAAATATTCTTGTCGACTGTTTTAATCTATAATCACTAAGTTCAAACATGTTATATGTTATCTATAAAAATGCCTTTAGGGGTAAAGATATTCCTATTTGTCAGACTCATATTTGCAAATGAAAAACACCACTAGACCGAGTCCCACCAGTGCTGGTAACAGTGACCACTGTGCTGGTGACAGACCACCATCTGATCACTAACAAAATGTAAAATATGTATTTGTTGTGTCATAATAGATAAAATAGAGGGAATGCGGCGCGAAAAAATGTTATATTTAAAATTTCCAATCATTATTCAAAACGGAAGGCAGAACGCCGAGCCAAAAAGTATAAAAACGATCGGTAAGTCTTGTTACAACAATCCTATATAGCACGTGAATAGAGTCCAGTCTTCTGTTAAGTTTTAAGTACCGACATGACTAATATCTACCAATTAACTATTCAATAATCCTTTCCTAAGTAATTACTATGCTAATTTAGTAACGTGATGTCATATCCTAATTGTAGTGCGTGCACATGTGATTTTATAATGTAGTGTACATATGTAATGCAATATAAAATGTAATTTCGCTAAAGAAACGTTACGTGCAAAGTGCATTCGGTTTTATTTTCATTTTATTAGCATCTATTAATCCATACAGATCTCTATATTGAATGCTATGGTTGTAGCAAACACTTTTTTTAACAATTATACTACTCTACGCGTTTTCATCAATATTTTGTTTTAAGTACTTTCCATGCATCTGCAAGGCCTCGTCAGTAACAAGAGGCAACTTGTTAACTCTTGAACGAGTCAAAAATCTACTTAATGTTACAAACAGTTACAACATTTTATTATTCGACCACTTATTACAGTACGTTATCCTTACTAAGTACCCTAAATAAGATTTAGAATATAAACTGCGTTATTGCAACTCGCTCTAACCCTCATAATTGCACCCTTAACTTTCGAAAACGATTAAGAGATAAGTTAAAATAAATCGAAAATATTTTTTTTTATATTACCGAGAGATAAATACATCTGCTAAGTACTAAGTCGTTGGCAACTACCTTGGAAGATTTTGGTCTACGTTTCATATGTATACAATATAATATGTCTTGAATCGATTCTGTATCGATTCAGAGTACATATTAAGGTGGAAACACACTTGGCACACAACGGGGTAACATTCAATCATACTCGGTTTAAAGCGACGTAAATTACGCCCTGTGACAAGTGTGTTTCTGCCTTAAGCTACAACTACACCACGTGCAAATATGTTAACATTCGTTTACAATAAAATATATAAGACGATTCACCGCAGTTACCTCGTCAAGTATAAGGCGGGTTTATATAAAAAAAATTGCCTGAATATCGAGCACCGAAACCAGCGGCGATAAATGTTCCACATAATATACGTAACTTGAGATATAAGTACACGTTACATCGTAAAGGCATATCAGACGCATCACACACATACAAAATACATCTAAGAACTAAGTGCAAGAACCGGAAAATTATTGCATTTATCATAAAAAAGTCACTCTCATGGGGATCTCGTGATCTAATATTCAGACGATTTCAATGTAATCTGATACTCAAGGAAATTTAATAACACTCACATAAAGCGAATAACCGTCACAACAGTAATATTGTGAAGTACGAGGAACACAGAGGATTAAATAAAGGCGCACCAAAAATTCTTTCGCTTAATGATTATTCTTACAAAGCTTGTTTAACGCTATTTTTCTTTGTTATAAGTATAACAGACTAGCAGACGTGCTATTCTTAGTGATGTTTGCCTTTGCCTATGGATACTTGCAGAACAAGTGAATGGCAAAAGCATTGCCGATTGTTCTCGAAGAACCCCATTTCATAGCATTTAAAAAAACAGAAAGACACGCGCAATTTTACAAATGCGCGAATAAAACGTATGAGTAATAATAGTTTATACCAAGTTGTGACGTCAATACTATAGACGAATCTAGTTTTTCAAAAAAATTCCAAATGAAAGAGTATTCAGAGCGAATGGACGCCCTTTCTTTCGCTATGTTGGCAAAAAATGGACAAAACTGGTATTGCCATCATTCAACTTCCCTCCCACAAGTAATTAGTGGGCACCTGCACGACCTAGGTATATATAGTGTCCCTCGTACTATATTGTCATTACATATCAGAGATTTACATTACATAAACAGAATTATCTTCTGTTTCCTTTTGAATTATTAAATTTTAATATCAACAACCGCCTGTATATAATAACATTATATACATACAAAGTATGTATGTGATGTAAAATATTACAAAATTACTTTCGAATTAACAATATATCAGATACGAGATTTGTGGGCAGTATTCTGCATCTAGCTTACTAAGGTATATATAATATATATTAAGATATATTTAAGTAAATTAGTTAAGTTTGAGATGAGCCGTATGTACCCGCCGGAGGCCGATATTGTTCGGGCAGGGCCATCACCTGCTTCTTAGTAAACGCGTACTTACGAACACCGATATTCTTGAAAGTGTTCTCCCGACGACAGCCCTCGCTGTGGAAAACGATAATATTACACATTAGACAACATACAATATTTTTCAAAACATCGCTTCGTACAGTACTGTAAAGAACCAAAAAGATCCCTCTGTTGAGAAGAAATTTAAATGTTATAACTATAAATTAGTTTAAAATAACTTCACTTATTATAGAAAAATTATATGCAACAAATACAATAGCAATGTCTTGAGATGAATGCTGTTATGCATAATATATTTAAATCTAATGTACATTGTATCACGCCTGTGATCCCCGAAGGGGTAGGGAGAGGAGTGTAGTACACCCCCTGTTTCACTAATTGTTTTACCTCCCATGAAATCGATGGTGTGCCTATTACTATACACCGGGACAGAGGCAGACTCCGAGCCACTACTAGAAAATCGAAATTAAAAACACCCAACAGTAGACGACCCAGAATTTAAACCCATAAGCATCTCCATAAGCAGTAGCGCTTTAAAACCACTCGATCTCCGAGGCAATCATAAGGATATTAATAATGCAAAAAATATTATGAACAGACCCTCGCATAATACTGAGCGCCTTGCTCATCTCGTGCTCGGCGAGATGGTACTCCGTGCCCAGCACTGAACACTGTTCCAATGTCACCGACATCCCTGTTCGGTCTTTAGCACTTTTGCACGACGTGAACCTTATGCCTGCAATTTTATATGCAAATCATTAACCAAAAATATCCATGAATAATAATCCAAATATCCATAAATATATCCATTAACCAAAAATATATATAAGTATATATTTACATGTACGTATATGTAATTTATATGCTGTCTGGTTATAACACAGGCTATCTTTAAGCCTACTTTGGAAATAGATAGCCAATAGTGGCTATGTCCCAAGATATTAATTCATTATTATTATTATACAACTAAAAAAAATGGATATAAGTCAGTCAGGTGACACGTAAGAATGGAGACAAATAATACAATCGAGTCTTCTAGTCCTATTAATTTTAAATCTCAACGTTTTTGGAAGTAGAAAACATTTTTTTTTAGAAATACTAGAAACTTCCATTACACTTATTATAAATGTTCTTATCTTTAAACATCTTTGGTAATCATCATCATCATCCTAAACCTGTTCGCGTTGACCGCTGGACAAGACTTTTCCATTATCTCGCCACTAAGCCCGATCTTCAGGTGCTCGCATCCAGCCGCTGTTAACCAATATGCGTGTATCATCACTCCATCTAGCTTTAAACATCTTTATTGACACCAAAGTTGTCTGCCGTTTCTTCTTCAATCAGTCAAAATTGAACATTATATTAGACAATAATATAAATTTTGAAACCTAAAGAAACAGTTACAATTTCCCTTACCCCCAACTCTTACCATTCATAAGTCGAGTCGCCAACGCCGCCAAATGTAAAACTTCAATATTTTTTGGCACTTTCTTGTGTACAGCTATGCGCAAGTTCTCCATCACTTCCTCCAAAGGTTTTGTTCTTGAAGAAGCTGCAATAATAGTACATGATATTCACAATTATATAAATATGCGGTCATAAAATGGTCGAAAATGTTACTAGTATAGGCATCAGCAAAGCCTATGTATAGTGTTCCCCGTACTATTTTGTCCAAATCAAATATTCGCGTTACATAAACGACATTTTGTTTTTTCGTCTAAAATATTACCTCTTATATATCAACAACAGCTTGTAAGTGTTACAACAGCGTAACAGCAGCATCGCAGCCAAGGCCATAACAATTTTAATTAAGCAATACTAAGATATCACCTTTAATAAAATACCAATGTTAACAGCTTAAATAAAGCATCACATTAACATGAATTATTACATCAACCTCCACCTACCCCTACTAGCAGCCATGTAGTCAGCAGGGAATATCTTGTTATACTTGTGATAGTACTTGTTGAGTCTGTCTAAGTTGTCGCAGTTCGAGTGGTACTGGGGCGTGGTCTCGCCCAATGCTTCGGCCAGGGTTGCCTTCTCGTTGATCCCGATGTTGAAAAACACAGCCGTTATTGTGAAACTTAAATGCTGAAAATTATTGTAACAAAATACATCATTACATTACATTCATTGTAAAACTATAATTATTTTTATGTATAAATATGTACATAGGTTTAGATAATTTAATGATACATTATATTATATTTTCTGTTAGTTATATAATAGTACAAAATTATTTATAATGCTTATTAAATTTATTGGCAAATTGACAATACTTTAGTGGAAAATATAACTAAAATTAAATAGAATAACAATAATTTAACAACTAAATTCAAATCAAATAATGTACTGTGAATTTCAAGAAAGCAAATTGAGCACAATGTCAGATGCACAATAGAAAAAGAGAAATATAATACCACTCAATTGAAGATACACAAAGGCATTGTCTGTGTGACTGGCTCACTCTGTAACTGACTGACACTCTAAGGTTTCAAAGTCAACCTCTGACATAGAAGTTTAATCTCCTTGACCCCTAAATCTATGGTCCTGTATTCAAACTTGCATCCCAGTTATTAGTTTTAGTTGAACTGTGGCTCCTTCTACCATACCATTAAAAATGCTTCAATTGTATAAAAATAATCAAAACCAATAATATTTTATTCTACAGCTGTGACTTAAACCACTGGGGAATGTACTCCTATTGATGATCCTACGAGTAATCTACAACAGACACAATCCTTTGGTATAAATGTTGTCATAACGCCACAAAAATAAGTTGTGCTCTTAAACAGATGGCTGTACCATCTCTATATCTATATATATAAAAATCAATTTCTATATCCCTTGGTCACGCCATAACTTGAGAACGACTACTGATCTCATTTATCTTTTCTAAGTTTTCAAAAAGTTCACTTTAAAAATTGCGCAGCAAATTGAGAAATTTGGAAAACTTCGACTGTTTAAACCACCTTTTAAATTTCGCCCGTTTCACAGTTCACTCGAAACTTCGCGCGTTTAGTAATCCACATACATATGTATATAGCTAAGACAGAACAACCAGAGGCGAGTCAGCTAGTAAAATATAAGAAAATTACCTCTTTAGTTGTAAACTTTGTGTACAGAGAATCAGGCACTGGAATGTACACGGTGATTGATCCTCGTGCGCCGCTCACATGGGGCACAGCATTGTTGCTGAAATAAATTGAAACTTTGAGAAACGGTGGACCACATTTGTTTAACTCTGTTACATACTAACTGACGCCTGCTTCTTTGTCCACTCATATCACTTAAAATATGCTATTATTATTTTAGTTATCATCTTTATACATAAAGAATTTAAATCCACATGTGAACCTCTTTACAAATGGAAAATTTGAAAGCTATGCAAGATTAAATAATACTTGCTATAACGATGAAGGCAAACATCTTGTGGGAAACTGCACACTTCATTTCTCCACAATGGTCTCTAAAGCGTGTGAAGTCTGCTAATAATTATAGCCTCAACTCTTCTTATTGTATGAGGAGACCAGATTCCAGCTAACACTGTCTAAATGTTTACCTGTGACCAACTTTAATCAGCGTGAAGACAACAGTCTGCAAATCCTCAACGGCAACCACCATGTCACCCCACATGGCTTTCTCTGATGAATATAAGCTCAACAGGCCTTCAAAGCCACACAATGGTCCCAGGTCCGATGTCAGGAGCTTCACAACCACGTCGCCGGGCACGGAACAAAACCAGCACAGTAACCCAGCGGTCACTGTGGACAACTGAAAAAAAATAAGACACATTAGTTTTCAAGTTAACATGAAATTCACATTTACAATGCAAATAGTAATCAGTAAAAACTATACTATCCGTATATTCGGCAAACTACAGCAATGTAATACCAGTTATCCAATCATATCACCACCATACAACCTTTCAGATTATTTCAAACATCTTGACACGATCTGGACATGTATTGACTGAGTAGTCAATAGTTTTTTGAGAGTCCTATAAACTATTAAAATCTAAATACGCTTAAGTTGGCTCCTTCAGTAAACAAAACACATATATATTCCACATTTTAAAACTTGCCAATTAAACTTAAATTAACTTGGATCTGTGCCCAGTGTATGGCAATAGGCTTACCACCTATCCTATTGTGGAACGTAAATGTAACTAGTGAAACGTGGGAGTGTACTACACTCCTTTGCCTACACTTTCGGGGATTATAAGCGTGTTAGCACGTATTTAATATTACCGCTTGGGAGAAACAAGTATCCCTTCTGGTCTGCAAGGTGGCATTTTCTCGGGCCCAGACCGACGATTCGCACCGCAGACGAAGCGCCGCGTGCGACACCCGCACCCAACGCACCAGCATTTCGGCGCTCTCCTTGAACTTCTCCATCACACTCTTTATGGTCTCTAAAGGCTCTTCCGCTGCACCTAGAACAATAACTTTTTTTATTGTCTTTCAGTTCAATGAACATTGAATGTTAATTGGACATAATAAGTATTTTAAAAAAAACGTACATTAGCTTTGTATTGTATTGCAGATAAAGCTCTAGACTATACCTTAATGTTATATAAACGTATAATACATATATGAAAAAAAATATTGTTCGTAGCCAATCTATAATTTCGTTAAAATACTTAACAATTTTGGACAAGAAGCTCAAAGAATTACTTGAAATATTACATATCACAGTCCACCTCAACAAAGTTAAGTAATCTTAATCAAGAACAAACATAATAGGTACAAAAAATATTATCTATCATACAATCATTCCTACTTTGTGTGCAAAGTAATGTTTCAGATAGAAGCCACTACCTTCTCAAACAACTTGACCACCAACACTCGCAATGCACTATGTTATAATCAAACTCACAGTTAGCACTTTCAGTAGCCCTTGTAACTGAATCCACAACCATGATGAGGTCCAACTCCACATTCGCTCCGATGGTCTTCAAGTAGGCCAGGTTGTTTGCTCTGGTGGCAGAGTCCACGTTGCCAATGCTCGACAGTGAACCAGACCCTTTACTCGAGTCTGAACTCTATAAAGAAGTATTCGTGAACTTTACAAAGACATCATAT
The DNA here is from genome assembly GCA_018244855.1 of Elbella merops. NCBI lineage: Eukaryota > Metazoa > Arthropoda > Insecta > Lepidoptera > Hesperiidae > Elbella > Elbella merops. The sequence continues at coordinate 10,392 of DWMG01003879.1, forward strand.
TAATAATAGATTATCTGTCCAGGTTGTAAAATATGTAATTGCTCTATAAATAATAGTTACTTGTATATACAAATATTATAGTGTTTACAAAATCTTTGTAGTTGGAGTATAGGCAATGAAAAACAAATGCAAAATAAAACAAGGCAATATAAGTAGATAATAACTATTACTATAATAATATATACACTGAGCTTGAGCCACTAACATACACATAATTACATACAAAAGTAAATAACGTAGGTCAAGACATTAGCTTCAGCTTAGATAAAAATGTTACCAAACAGCATATTTACAAGTGGAAATGACAGTTGAGCCAGAACTCATTTTGACTATATATAAAGTTAATAAAGGGCTATGACATTATTTGTATGGATGTTATATATATTTAAAATAAAACAGTTCAGACAACATACTTCTTTCCTTGTCACATAAAAACATAACATATCTTTAGACTAATCAACAGTTAATTGATTAAATTGTATACAACAAAATAAATGCAAAATAATAACACATTTGGGCATTTGTTGTTGCAATTCGCAAGGACAGTCAAAGTGGCATAAAGCACAGCAATTTAAAAAATATATGACATCATATTCAAATGCCTAATCTACGTAAATCATATCTTAACAAAAGGTATAAAGTATATAATGCCTAATAAACATATTAACAAATAAAACGCCTGCTGTCAAGTCATAACCAATCTAAGATAAGATCCACCCTAAAGGTCATTTATTCAATCCAAAATGTATTGCCAGCTTTCCAAATATACTTCAGACAAATGCTGTTCATAAAACAGTAGAAGTATAGTTATACAGTTGGACCATTGACAGAAAGTACTGTCACCTTTAAAATTACTTGACCTTTACCACCTTCACAATATTACTAATACATGTTGTTTCTATAAATATTGATACATAGTGTCTAAACCAACTTATTACGTCACCAATTTTTTTATTCATAAGATCCCACCAATTCTTTTGATACATAGCCATTATAGAATTTAGAAAAACAGATTTGTTTCTGTTTTGGAGTTTGGACATTATTATAAATGTC
>DWMG01003880.1:0-11444 GCA_018244855.1 Elbella merops
TATATGTATATGTCTCGTACTTAGTTTGAGTTATTGATATATTTCGATGAATTTAGTCCTTACTGGGTGAAACGTGAAGCTGACTTCATGTTGCGTCAAAGACCTTTAGTCAGAGAGCTCTTGCTTCATTCTATAAAGACAACTGCAGGTAGAAGACTTTAGTACTTATTTGCTAAGGTTTTAACTTGACCTTTCTTCACGTAATAATTATTAACTGTAAAAGTTTCAAATGAAACCGCAGTCAGTATTTTTGTAAATCAAGCTTTTATTTGCAAAGGTTTGGCATTTTTAGTAATGTTTAGATTAAGTTAAATATTTTATCTTACAACAGATCTTTCAGGAGCACTATTTATAGAAGAATTTTTGATTATTTACATTAGACATATCATCATTAAGCCCAATGTGCTCATTCTGAAATAATTTAGATCCAATATTGAATGTACAAATCTAATTTAATAGAAATATTTGATGGGTGGTGATAACAAAATTTTAATATTTTCGTAAGCAATTTAAACATTAGCCTAGTCTCCATTATTAATACGATCTATTCCCTTATATTTTGTACAAACGTACATGCAAGTTATTAAATGCGTCTAGGATTTTGGAAATCTATCAACGGGTTCAACCGAACGTACTTAGCCGGTACGTCTATAGATATCTAGCTATTTAGCATACCGTTCATAATTGAGCGAGCGAGCGTTCTTCCGAAGCCATTACTCGTTAGTACTCGTTGCCGCGGTAATAAACTCGCATTATGAATGCATCGAGGCATTGCTCCCGATGCACCGAGAGCCGCCGAGAAGAATTAATTCATTTGCATGTAAAACTTTACCCGACAGTGGCGCACTCCACCTAAGATTAGCTCAGACACGCGAGAGAATTGATAACGTTTATTAGAATGTCTTGATATATTTATCCGGAGGTAAATCGTTTAAAGTACACACTTTCTATTAGCATGCTAATTTCGATCCCGATGCACTAATGGAAAAATCGAACAATAACCAAATCTTTGAATTGTTTTTCTTGTTTATAATACTACCGTGTTAATTTATTAATTTATTAATGATATACATAGAAATTATCTCATAATACTCATAAAATATTTGCATTACACCTTCCTTTCGTGAAATATGAGAAATTTGCAATGTTCTTAGTAAGCACCGCGTCTGACACGGCGACCCGATCGTTTGCACTCTTTACAACACCCCTATCTCACACTTCACGCCGCGTGTACAGTCTGCAAAAAAATCAACTCCTTCAGACAACAATAAATATCTTATAAACTTAGTAATTTTTTTCGTTATCGTTAGCAAAAACATATCACTTCAATTTATTATGCTGACACATTTGTTTCTTTACCCTGTTTGAATAGATGAGTATATTAATAAATATACTGGTAGGGCTACCATGGTTTATCTACTTTTAAAATTAATTATTAAATACATTAACTATTGAACATTTTATAAATTTTATAATATAACTATCGGTTATCTACGGGAGTTGCAAAAGTAGAACTGGCGCCGGGTGATAACCAACCGCTACGTCATAGTTATTATTATCAAGAGATGATTTTCGATCCAAAATACACTATCTTTTAAAGTAAACACAGTCCAAAAAACCTATACTGTTAATAAAAGACGAAACGAGAGTAGTATGAATTCTATTTTATTTTCTATCTGTACGCACACGGTTTCCGCACGTTTTGGCGCGCACGATACGAGTACGGTCTGAAAAATGCCGCGGCCGTTAGCGGAAACATATCAATTCAATTTGGGAACGCGCGCGCACCGTGAAATAGAGCCGTCTCGCTAAATCATAGCCGCGATAAACATATCGGAAGGGTTTATGTTTTATTAACTGTGACTAAAGATTTTATCTCTTGTCGAAAACTTTGCAATGTCTTTCTATCTTATTTTGGTATTTACACATAACGCTTTGCAGTTAATTAAATTTGGTATACATACTTTGCTGTATTGTGGTAGTTTGTCTGAGTGTTGAGTTCTCTGTGGCGAATCTGAGATACTTTGACTGCCTCGTTGGTCGTGTTGGTTGCAAGTACAACTGCCGATTGGGAGGTCGCGGGTTCGATTCCCGGGTCGAACACTACAAAAAATTTCTAATTTAGATTTTCTAGTAATGTTTCGGTGTCTGGATATGTGCCCGATGCATGGCAATAGGTTCACCACCTATTCCATAGTGGCACGTAAACGTAACCGATGAAACGTGGGAGTGTTCTGCATTCCTCTGCCTACCTCTTCGGGGATTACAGGCGTGAAGTTACGAATCTGAGATACATTAAAATAGATCTTATGTAGCTTTCAATGCTATCTACTTAATCTACGAGTAGACTTCGATTGTTGATTGTCGAATCAAGACTACCTTTTGTACAAATACCTCAGAATGTTGTAACGAGTTCTTACAATTAACCTCTCCGCTGCTAATAAGATAGAAAGAACGGAGCTCAGTAAAAATTCAGGGCGTCATCCGACGCTGAGTGGGTATAAAAATTAAAAATGCACACGCGAGCGATGCCTCGAGGAAAATATGTTCCACCGAGCAAATGCTTCGTGAAATTTTAAAAGATATTATACTTTTCTTTTAAAACCCAAGGAATTTTGCTTTAATCTTTTTATTTTCTATACGCGTTTCACTTTTCTTTTTATGATTGTGTATGACAGTGAATGTCTTGGATATGGTGAATATTTTGTACAATGCACGTTAGAACGGTTGAGAGACTCATTTAAATGTTTTCAGTATAAACCTGTATATATATGTTTTCAAAGTTTACAAATGCTAATATATTTGTTTATATCATTTTCGGAAAGTGATAGCTTCACTGGTCTAGTAGTTATAAGTGCGATTTCTGAGTAAGAGGTCCTGGATTCGACCCTTGCGCCTGGGAAAGTATTATTACGTTTTTCTAAGTTGAAATTCCTAGTGGTAGCTCGGAATCTGGACTTGTGCCGGTGTGTGATATTTGGCTCACTTTTTACTTCGCGGGATACGAGTATGCCTATAACATATATGATTAAAATTAAAAACTCTTGGAATGATGTTATGTACGGAAAGTTTATTACCAAACCAAAATATATTTTACTCTTAACGACATTTTGAGATCAAAATATATATATCATCATCATCATAATCAGCCTATCTTGGTCCACTGCTGGACAGAGGCCTCCCCAAAAGGTTTATGCCCGTAATCTCCACGCTTGGCATGCGAGTTGGAGATCGTAGGGCACAGCATTTCGCACCGCCGACGCTGCTTCCCGTTGGCGTCCAGGGCATTTAGCCTTGCTTATTTAGGCTGCGCTATACCGCAATCAGCCGGTCGCCAGAGCTTCGTCTGTTATAGCAGGGTGCACCACGTGCAGGTAAGGTCGGCTTGGGTTCCTGAGATGGTGGTTGGAACCCCTTACACCCCTAACATACCAACTAATATATATATGTGTTTGTTTATACAGTTTGTCTTGTATTAGTATTGTTGTACCTATAAGCCACATACCTTACATTATCTATTTTACCTTGATTATATGTTTTTAAAAGTCACCCTATTCTACATCCGTACCAATACCAGACAATATCGCTAATAAAAACTACTTGCAATAATCGTTTCGTATACGAGAAACTATTACCTGGTTCAGCTAGTCCCATTAAAATATTACAGCCCCGCCAGCTTCGGCGACAGTATCCCAACTCCGGCTGAGAAAGTTTATAATTTGAAAATGACGTTTGCAACCTTAACTGTATTAATTAACGTATGCTGTGATTTAACTTTAGCTTGTAGTTTTGTACAACAGGTAGCTACTCTACATATAAACTCAAAATATTGTGGAGAATTCGTGATATAAATGGTATTTCGCACAAATTTGTAGGAATGGACTGTGGTATTGATGAAGCGTGACAAATTTGTATTGATAAAGACATTTGGCACTCCGTTTTTTCTATCCATGTCGAAAAGGACCTGGCGTCACGTTATGATGACTTTGATAAAAATACCAGTGGTGTGGTGGACACGCGTCGGACTCAATTCCTTGTCATATCTGTTAATGTTCTTTTCTTAGATTCCAGTAAAATGGTATCTGAGGTAGGATAAGTATTGCTTTGTTTTTTTTAGTCAACGGCAAACATTTTTTCTGCAGTCCATAACGCTACACTAATTATTAACCTAATAAAAATACCTAATAACAAAATAATGATGAAGAAATAACACTTTACTTTTTAAATCATGGCGCAACATTTATTAACACCAGATTAAATAAAAAATTTCATACATTTATTAATTATTATTGTTAATAATTTCTAAACATATGTATGTACATACATATAAAATACTGTATTTTCACCTAACGTCCTTAACATTTGCAAAAGATCATGAATATCTAGCTAGATAGATATTATTGTCGTATCAAAATATTAATTAACTTGAATTTTGTACACGGGTTACCAAAATAGTAATCAAAATAAGAAGTTTAAATAGCATTGGGCAAGTCACATTGTCTGAAGGACCGACAACAGACGGGGACCAATTGCCACGTCTTGGGAAAGGGAGCTTAGTCATCGTCCTAATGAATAGTTTGATTAGCTGAAGAAGACTGCTAAGCTATTGGATTCAGAAAACCAAGGGCCGGATGGAGTGGCATTGATTAGAGACAAAATGTGTCCAGAAATAGAGTTACGGAGGCAAATTGATGGATGAAAATAGAACTATGAAATTTCACTACTATAAAGTTCAAGTTCAAGAAACTGAACTGTGAAATTTAAAGTTCAAATGAAATATTGAACTTTGGATTATTTATTACAATGCTGTACTTGTCTACTTAACTTCCAAACTATGTTCCAGAATATCTCGCCACCACTTCGGAGATGAAGTTATCAATTTGGCTATGAAGTGAAACTTGGTTATCCAATCTAGTCTAATTGTGTTAGCACCACTGCACTCTACGACTTCTAATGTCGTAACCAAGTTATGTTTCAGGTTTCCTCTCCTCCTATTTAACTAATTTAAATAGGAATATTGCGCGCGAATCACGACGTTATGTTGGTAGATACAGTAACGTAACATCTCACCCGTAATCCTCGGAGAAGTAGGCAGAGGAGTGTAGTACACTTCCACGTTTCATTCGATACGATTACGTCCCACGAAGAGATAAGGGGTGAGCCTATTGTCATACACCGAGCACAGACCCAGGCTTCTGAGTCACTACTAGAAATATCTACTAGAAAGTCTAAGTTAGAAAAATCCTATAGTACCCGACCCGAAATTGGAATCCAAGAACTCTCAATTAGTAGTCATACCTGCAATCACTCAACCAACGAGGCAGTTCTAACAATAGTCAGACGATTACATCAGCAATTGTAAAACCTTATCAAAATAAATAAAAGTATAAAATTAAATTTATAAATAGAGTTCTTAGATACAGTGCAAAATGATTAAGGTGCAATAATGACTGAAAAATAATAGCTTGCTCGCGACGAAAAACATCATTAAGTAGTACCTAAATGTAAGCCCGCATTGACTAAACGGTTAATTTGCAGAGGATCCCGACAATTATGTAACACTTGTACGCAGACCACCCAACGAGACTGCCACTAGGAATTTCACTGTTCCCCGAACTCGCATAATGTAGAGGGAATAATGTGAGTATAGGTAATGATGGTCTTATCAGTATGAATAAATCTTGTTTGAAAGTTAAGTTAGAAGCATAAATCTCAGCACGCGAGTTAGTTACAGCATAAGCATTGGTTATAGCATGATAATAGGTTACAGCATGAGCGTAGATTACAGCGTAAGGACAAGTTACAGTGTACCTTACAGCACAATTATATAAATGGCTTCAGTTATACAGTTGTGAAACAATGGTTTTTGTTAAGAATTCTATACGATTTACACAGTCGTGTATGAGTGAGTTAAGGAATAATGACATACGAATGTAATTTTACACATACATAATGTCTTAGATGTTATATTTCGCTCAAATTAAACTGGTGATATCTAATATTTTAAATTTATGGCTAAAAATTAAAATTTTCTAATAGTATATAAGAAAATATTTGTGTTGCATTCTCTTCAATGTGGAAACCGGAAATTGTTTCGCTTATTATTTCCTACTTATATAAATATCGAATTTCCTAGTTATACAATACAATACAGAAATATCGAATTTCCTACTTATAGAAAAATCTTTATTATTTGTGATACAGAACTTAACAAACCGAAGCCAAGTAAGTATCTATAACCACATGTATCCTATTTTTATATTCGTCATCGAAATATTTGCAAGTTCAGAAACAGAACTAGAGATCATTGTCTATGATAGACCGTCATGATGATCAACATACTATGCGAGTCATCGAAATACAATGTATGGATTGCAAAAAATATCTAAAAGTTACACACTCATTTATTAAAACACATTTATAATACGTGATTGTGTGCGATTAAAAAAATAACTTTAATAGAACGCAAGTGATAATTCTTGGAAATTTATACGTCAAAATTATACATTTAATAGTGTGGCTACCAAACAAAGAATAAATCAGGTGATGTGTAATAATACATATACTTTTTTTATGAACATTATAAATCTGGCTATAATGTATTCAGATAATAAGCCTGTTTTGTTTCAGTAGAAAACGTCAAAGACTAAAGAGCATTGAACAAAGGATTCAATCAGGTGTGCGGCAGCTAGCCAGCCGGCGCCACGCGGTGAGTTAGCCGCGCCGTCGAGCGGAAACTTTCACAGAAATCCCTCGCCACGTCACTTCGTTCGTTCATTCATTCGTTCATTCGCGATTCTTGTACAGTTAACGAGATTATCTAGTGAGCGAATTATTCTTTTCTTCGTAGTGAAATTGGCGGTTGAACCGTTCAAAGTGAGGACGCAATGGCGTTCAAAAACAAGGGAGTGTCTGACAGGTGGGAGCAGTTAACCCGCTGTTAAACATTCGTTCTTTTAGAATATAATAATTGTTATCTTACGGTCGATTTATCATAGACATTATTTATTTGATTGTTTGTACATTTTGTATATGTATAACATTTTTATAAACTACCTTTTATACCATCTCTAAGAGGTAGGTGTATAACAGTGAGAAAGTTTCAATGAAACATGTTAAACTTATATTAGGACTATCACCTGACACATTACTCAGAAAACATTGTAAATAACTTCGTATCAGGTATTTTGCAACTCATGAAATCGTTATTGTTTCTGCCAACCCTACTAATAAGTAGCACGATTCCCGCAGCGCAAACGTAATGATCACAGCGGATTCTAATTACGTCAGGTATGTATTGTGTCAAGTCTTTATTGCATTATCTCGTACGTTGCGAACGCTCCTTATTATGCGCTCGCAGTAGGTGGTCCGGTCGGAGCACTGCGCGAACTGCGCACTGACAATCAGCTGTTCGTAATATGATATTTAATTACCAAAATTGAGTACATTTTGCGCATCAATTTCAACGTTGTTGTAGATTTCTCAACGTTCTATATTGTTGTAGAGAGGGATATAAGGAAGTAACATTTATTTTAAGTTCAATTATTTTTGTAGTTTTAAAAAGTATTCTTATTCCTAACTTAATAAAAGTTGATCATGATTTTGTTAACAATTCAATCCTTTTTTTATAAAAAGCATTTAGAGAATTTAAATATTGTTTTTTTAGTATTAGATGTCATGTATACATTTTCTAATTTAGATTTTCTAGTAGTGGTTCGGAGCATGGATATGTGCCCGATACATGTCAATAGGCTCACCACCTATTCCATAGTGGGACGTAAGCGTAACCGGTGAAACGTGGGAGTGTTATGCATTCCTCTGCTTACCTCTTCGGAGATTACAGGCGTGAAGTTAAGTTTTTTGTCATGTATATTACTGTATGTATTCATTGTAGTAAATATATGTTACTATTTTATGTTTGGGGAACAATATTTACTTTATTCTTCGCACTGTACAAAAATACTAAAAGCGCAAACAATTGTATGTCAAAACAAGAAAAAAATATCGAGTCATTAAAACGAAAACAATTCGAACGGTGAAAATCCGAAAAAAAGACAGTTAAAAAACTTAACGTTTAACGATAGAAAAATGCAGAACATCTACGTTCCGGTAACTAGACGTGGGCCGGGAATCGCTTCGCGCGAGCACACAATGAATGTTCCTTTATTTCTAGCAACACACGACGAGCTCTGAAAAAATAGCAAACAATAAAAGAACCTATATACGGATTCGCAGGAGAGACACATTTCGCACCGCCCATAAAATTAAATGGAAAAGGGCTCTCGAAACGATTCCCGCTGAACTTCCACTCGGGTCACTACGGATGATGCGACTTATGAAAAATCGCGCAAGTTAAAACCCAAGATAACTCCTTTACTTATTACGTTTTTTCCTTACCTGCAGCTTAAAGTCTTACTCAGTCGGAATTAATGCCTTAAGATTTCAAGTTGAGTAATTTCAAAAGTTATTCTACTTAATTTTAACTTCTACGAAATCATTGTATAAAACTCATAACCAAAAATGACTTTCAGGTTTTATTCAAACACTAGGTATAGCAATCTCAAATTTACCGACGCGGTGTGGGAAAATATTTACATACAAAATTGGCTTTCACTGAGAGATATAATCTACAAAAAATATCAGTCCAACAAAAATATTTCATAATTTTAAATCATACTTATTTAAACAATTCATGAATGAGAATTAATCTTTAAATAAATGTTGCATCAATATCAAAGGGTATAATACTAGGAGAGCTGATATTTGAGATGCAGATAGCTGCATATGATCATAGGATCTGAACGAAAGCTGAACCGAATAGGTTAGACAGTGGCTGATGGGAGATTCAGAAGTTATCGTAACTAGCATGCATCTATGAAGAGAGTGATAAATGTAAAAGAAACGCGTCCTAGGTCCTTAAGAATTGAGATCTTTAGCACTCGGTGCCCTCTGCTTATCCCATATAGGAGATACCGTGGTGATATAATGATAATAATAAAAAGTCATAAAACAAAATGTGCCAATGATTTTCTTTCAAAGGACTTTCTGAAGCTAAGCTTGAATTAATTGAATCATTGTTACTATGGGCGGCATATCATCAGTTCCGTACCAGAAATCGATTTACACTTTGCGAATCGAGTGTGTCAGACATCGAGATCATAGTGTTGGACGTTATTGACTACTCGACGTTTAATCGTTCGATTACCGAACAGCCGTCCGGACACGCTACTTGAGATGTCATGACTGAAACGCATTTTGCGTCGACTGCAATGTTATTGCATCTCAGGAACGCATTTCGTTTAATACTTTATAACCTTGGTATTTATGATGCAATAGGACATTATAATATTTTATGTTAATAGTCTGGTGGTTTAGAATTCTGTCTTCGTGTCAAGAGATCTATAGTTCGATTTATTGGCAGGCATAGCTTCAAGTAGTTATGTACATTTTAAAACTAAATATAACTCGCTGTTTAGTACCTACTATTTGATATATAAATCAAACGTTATATACATAATTGGCTTCTTCGTCTGTTTTATTGATTAATTATAACTGTTTAACCTCAAATTGAGACATTGGTCTAGAGCGTACTGATTTTGACTGCTGATGGTTGTGGGTTTGATTCCAACCCGAAACAAATTATTGTGTGAGATGCATACTAGGTATAGGTACTTGGGTCTGTATTTAAATGTAAGAAAATCTATATAAATAAACATTTACATATTGTTTATTGAGTTTATTTGTAGTAGTCAGGTAATACCGTTGTATAAACTCTACTCAGGATAGTGTTTGGATCAGATGGCCGCGCCTAAAGATATCCCAAGATATTTATTTTTATTATTGTTAAATTTCTGCCGTAGAAATAGTAATTTGTTTGTAATTCCCATTAATCTTATAGACATTTATTTCTACCTGCTCATACATACATATTTGTTCCAACTTTGATAGTTGAACCATTAGATTTCGTCAGCTCATGCAATATCCGTATGGAATTTAGCAATTATCCTAAGTTCGTATATTTACCAGACAACACGTGTACACGATTTGTGTTTATATTATAACAGATTATATTTATAAAGAAACCTTTTCTTAGTTTTTACATGTATTTGATAATTTCTAGATGAAACGCTATTTTGATCATAATAAAACAATAATATTGTCCCTTCCTGCGTTATTTCATTTACGCTTAAAAGTCCATTCAAATTAATGGAGTTCAAAGATCATATGTCAACAACAAATTTACCACTCGACGGATTGACGGTTAATTAAAATTTCATACGCCAAGGACGACATCGATTCATACGTAGGTACTAAGCGATTTGCAATTACAGGTGTAATTGATGATAAAGAAAATATCTTAACTTTAACTATAAAAATCAAAAGTATAAAGGAGAAGTACTGCCACACATTTGTCTGACCGTTGCATTAAAACTATGAAACTAAAGTTGTTTTAAAATCTAGTCAATTTGTAATTGTCGTTACTGAAATCGATTTGCTCTCCACACTCGTCACTCGTCAGTTGCTCCACTCAAGACTTGATCGAACGGTGACAGCAAGGATATTAACCACGCGTTGAATCGGACAGTCGACAGTGTACAGGATGAGATTTTGGACCCTTAAACGATTTGCTTAGTGGTCTTATTACCGTAGATAAACATATGAATGTGTGAAAGATTGTATTTACCTCTTATTGGAATGAGGAATCTCTAAAAATATGAGAAAGAATTACTGATAATACACAATCCATTATCACCATCAGTGTCTTTCAAATCTATTTTTGAAGAAAGTCCTCCCCCGAGGAGTTCCTGCTCACAATACATGTACCAGCAATTTTGGAAAAGACCTTGTAATATATTTTAATTCTTATCTTCCGAGATTCTTTGGCTGCGGTTCCTCGTTTTGTTTTAAAAATCCCATAAAATTCTTTTTATTTCTTATCTATTGAGTTGTTGTTGACAGGTTTTTCCTGCGTTTCTTTTACACATTTTCTGACAATCGATTATATCAGTCTGTTTTGTGACATGCCGTGAATTTCTCTGAAAGTAAAAGAAAAAAACACCTCAAACGAATCAGTACTTTATGTGATACAAACTGTGTGTCGTTTCGATTGATGATCTAGTTAAACTATTGACACACCTGCCTTTGTGCAACTATCGTTTACTGGCACAATGGTTTTCCTTGCTAATTGAAATTTAATTAATATGTCTAATATAAAAAACAATACCTATTATAAAAACAATACGCACATTATTTGACACTTAAAAATTTAATTATTTATGACCTCGTCATACTCATATATATGTGCACTCATGCACACTCATTTAAGTAGCAGACACATATATGAGCCCGTCTAGACGCACACAAAAAAATTACTACTCACTGTATGTTAAGCAGTGATAGCCTAGTGGTTAAGAATTCAGCCTCTCACTCCGGAGGTCCTGGGT
>DWMG01003881.1:0-11444 GCA_018244855.1 Elbella merops
AACAGTGGAGTTATAATGGGTCGATTATCATTTATTATTTATAGGGATTATGATTATTATCAGATGAGGCTGATGAAGCCACTTCTTGTATCCTGTATCAATTGAAGAATTTTCTATTACCTTCCACCTGACTATATGTTCATTTTTAAGTTTCCTCACATTTTGTGGCAATAAATACATTTTATAATTATTATGATAACAATATACGTGTGCATGGGAACTTGTTAACTGTGATACATTGATAACAATGATAGGTAAGACACCAGTCTGTTCACTGAGAACTTGTTGAACCAATTAACAATTTGTATTCAACCTGAGTCAACACTTCACTGATATCTATGATCTTTACGGACGTGGCTCAATTTGTGCGCCATGTTTAATAATAAAAATAAAAACCTTAGGCAGCACGAGTATGTAATAACTATATACGGAAAAATATTTACAATCGCAAAAGTTGTTAGAATATCCGTTTGCATAATGTTCCAATTTTGAATTCATTTTACAATAGCTAAAATTGTTATAATATTCGTTGGCATAACGTTCCAATTTTGAATTTGCTTGTGAAAAATACTTCTAAGATACTGAAAGACTATAAATAATGTTAGACACGGATGGACCAAAAAATTAGCTGGAACATGTTTCTATTTTTGGTCACGATTGGTGAATGATGTACCTAAATAGTGGACTATTTTATAATCGATTTAATAACTAGTATACTATCTGGATTAATTAAATTATTAATTCCTCTAATGTAATAATTATGCCGCATACTACTGATACGCATGTTAATAATACTTCATAATACTTTCACTCGCTCGATATTGATCCTTGTTTCGTATACAGTAGAATTCACTTTACAATGACATGGCTTGTTCTTCCAGTTACTAAAGAACGGTAATTGGTTTTCTTTCATTTTAATTTTGAACTCTAACTATGTATGTATGTAAATATTAATAATAAAACTGATAAGAGTAAAATGGTTTAACGTATTTTTTTAAAGTGTAAAATGCACGTTTGTTCATAACATAGAAGATAAAAAAAATGTTTGAAATTTTTGTCTGTTTGTACACTAGACAAGTGACATCAGACCCGGGTCGAAATGTGTATATTATTACTTTTTACGACGCGAATTTCTCATTACCTACTCTCGAACTCACAATTCTGAAAACCTTAGCTAATATATTCTACGAAATAAGGGCGGTTCTGTAGAATAGTCATTTCTGTGGGTTTCGTTCGGTCCATCGGTTGAGTAACTATTTATAATAGTTTTATTAATAGCATTATACCACTTACCGGTAAATATCTATTTTATCATAAAAAATATTATTCCATTCTAGAATTCTCCGAAAATGTTTGCCTTAGCTCTAGACAAATCTAAAGATTAGGGATAAATTATAATAAGATTCGCATGCCCGTTGCACCAATATTTTATAGTTCCAATTTTCAACATACGAGTAAGTCTTCTTTCATATTGTTAAGGCTTCAGTCCTAGTCCCGGGCCAAGATTGGGTTGGTAGACTTTACACGCTTCAGAGAACATTCCCGTTTGGTATTTTTATATATTGTCTTTCAAATTTAAAAAAAATTGAATAAAAAAACTTGTCTTTAGTTTTTATTTATAAAGTTCTTACTAATGCCATTAAACAATTTAATGACATTAGATAATAATTGTGGTATATAAATAATAATAAAACATTTCGTGGAATCGAGGAAAAGGATTGCCCTAATTAAAATAATTTCTACCTTGATTGGTATATACATCCAGTAATAATCTACCTACGTACCTATTATTATTTTGTTAATCTACAAGTGTAATAATTATGTCAATAATTGACAAAAATAAGACACAAAGTTACACAAAAACAGTCAAAATGACAACATAAAGATCGTGATCATTCAATGGCGCGAGATTGCAAAATGTCAGAAGCGTAGAAGGTTGTACAGAATTATGTTGGATTTCTTGAGATATGTTCGGATTCTTGCAAGTCACCGGCATTTAAAGAAATAATAAATTTCTGTGCATAAGTATAACCTGTTCTTGTATAAACCCTCTACTCCTCGAGTGAATTAATGTATTTCGAAGTATGGCAAAGTTCATTTCTACATAATATAGAAACAATATGTACTGGCAATAAAGGAAAACTAAGTTGAAGTGTTGCTATGTTATTGCTTCTGTTTTTTAATTTACTTTATTGTAAACCGTGAATAAAGGTTGTACACACTTAAGACAGAAATGTTTCGATGACTTAACAAAATGGGTTTTTTTAAATCCATAAATTGTTTGTTAAAACTTTCAAATTGTCTTTAAAATAAATTTTTTCATCTGTTTTCATGTCGTGATCTATTAAATGAGTATTTTTCATCCATTAATGTGATTTGTTATATGATGTTGTTTGTTATAATGTGATTTGTGTTATTTTGGTGTTCGGCGTCTTGCTACGAGTATCACTGGAATACCACGTTGTTTTGTATAGATATACGAACATGTTACACGGGTATTTTGTCATTGTTATATTTGAAATCTAAATTTTCTAATTTAGATTTTCTAGTAGTGGTTCGGAGTCTGGATATGTGCCTCGCATCGCAATAGGCTCACCACCTATTCCATAATGGGACGTAAACGTAACCGGTGAAACATGGGAGTGTTCTGAATTCCTCTGCCTACCTCTTTGGAGATTACAGGCGTGAAGTTACGTTATATTTGAAAATATGAGGATAGATTTGCAGGTGCAAGTATTTCATTTTTGAATTGTCCTTATGTATAGTAATTGGGACTACAAATACAATTTTGCCCTCAGATTTTGCTATCAGCAGCATTTCAAGATGAGGGACCTCGGATAGATCTGTAATCGAGCTACTTGTGAATAAAACATATATGTTATTTAATATATATCATACATCGGATTACAAAATTATATAAAATCCGTGCCACGTTGACTAATTTCAGCGCGTGTACTATTTTATAATTGGCCCATCGCTTGGGAGCCGAACAATTTCCATTTAGCTGCTCACATTCCAATGAATTTCCAACAAAACATTCTTGACTTCAGTTACTTCGCTGTGCGGGACTGGTTTTGCCGAGCGGTGTTGTTGATTCTAGTCTCTGTGATTCGTTGAAACAGAACCCATGTGAGATAGATATTTAATAATAGCAATAATATATGACATTCTTTAGTTCTAATTTTATACGTTTTATATTTAGGTAGGATGAAATATTCCTGCGAGTCACCTTACAGACATTGAAATTTGAGTATAAATGACCAACGTGTATTATTTTAAATAATAATGGTAAGTCCTGACAAATATTTAAACTGAAAGCCTAGCTATTGGTGGGACGTTGTCTCGTGAAGGTGCTTATAATATAATTATGGTTATTGCAGCAGAAGTTATTTAACGGTCTGAAGAAACACACAGAATCGATGCCGGCTGATTACTCGGACACATCTGTGATATAATTTGAAACGTTTCGTTTTATCTTTCATTGAATGCAGATGGTTTCGGGATGCAGTGCAGACGTAACATTAAGTAGACTGTATTAACATATAAATGTCCTTTGGTTCCATTTTAAATTTGTTAATATTTTTATGGCCCCTTGTTTTTTGCATTTATGTTCATAACAGCAAAAAAGTTCATTGGGTTATTTTTTGTTGTTTCTTGAAGAAAGTATAGTAGTTTCATTCACCTCAAGATTTGCCATCTAATTAGACCCGTAGCTTCAAAACCCCAAAACAGTTACTCACAAAAAATACGGCGATAAAAAGTTTAAACCGAGCCAACCTGTTGGCTATGATTCATCCCGCCATCGGTTGGTTAGTCACTAACGGTCGTTGGAACGTGCGGTTTGCTTTCTTGTAAATATTTTTGAACCAATATTTAATCAGAATTCGAACCGATAAGCTCGAGCCGAGTCTCTATTTGAAATTGTTCGACATTATGTGTTCGTGTCTTTATTTACATCGCCGCTACTAATATGTGCACGTACTGTTACAATTCAAGGTAGTTCATATACATTATTATGAAGTTCAGAATTCCTTACTTTGGAAGTGACATAAACATAGTGAATAGACTCAAGCGGAGGTTCAGGTACTTAAGTTTTTTCTGTTGTTTTATGTCAATGACCTGCCATTAATTATTATTATTATTTTATTATGTGGAATAATACTTCTATCAATTTTTTTCACTATTAAATCTTTCGTGAGTATTTATAATGTTATTATATTATTTTATCATAATCATTACTGTGGTTCATCTTAATCATTTGATGATTAACCCTTTGATCTCTCGCGGTTGTTAACGCCAGGTGCGTTAACAGCGTTGGCTTCGCTATAAATTAATTTTATACTTGAATCGCGATTTAACTTGCTTTCGTGATTTAACATAGTTTTGTGATTAAAAATGATCTTTAAAGTGCTTTCAACAATGGCGAATCCTCGTCACTGTTAAGGTTTGACGGTTGATTATGGAGAAAATGTTTTTATGCACTTTTATAAGTACTTATTACAACAATCGTGTTATGATTTAGAATACAAAATTCATAACATAGTTTATGAGTCATTTCCTCCATAACATTGTTACATGTTATTTTATATAACAGAATATTTTGCACTGTTTCTATTGCCTTATTGTATTCATTAGTTCACTTACATACTACTGTTATTAGTTATTGATCATACATGTATTAATGTGAACAAAATTGAATAATTGAGCCCTAAACATACTTTCGCCATCAATTACAGGGATTACGAGTATGTCGTATATCAGGCGGAACTGAGACCTCTCTTGCCCATCAAATAAACATTTACTCGTCATAAATAAAGTCTTCGCTGTCCTTAAAACAATATGGTAACATAGTGAGACGAAGCCCACTTGGCCAGCGTGGCAGACTGTGGCTTTTACTCCCCGAAGGAAAGGGGTAGATACGTGAACTGTAAACAAGGGCTGCGGGGAAAAACAGTTTACACCAGGCTGGCGCGCTCCTAAACTTCGGGTTCAAGCCCCATACACAAATAAAATTATTTTGTACTCTTGTTTCAATGGTATTGTTAAATTTATACTCTAAATTTAGGTGACGATAAATATCTTTAATTTTTATTGTTGTTGATATCATAGTAACTCCGTTCATTCTTCATCATCATTATGATCAGCCTATTTCCGTGCACTGCTGGACATAGGTCTCTCCAATAGCACGCCACTGAGTGCGATCTTTACTTGATTGTTATTTATTGCCTGTACGACTTTGTTCCAGGAGTATAGCTATCCTTTATAGTATTATATGTATGATTATACATATGTATATGTTCCGGCTTAACTCAAGTACGATTTTCGATTCGGCCCGACTAGTTTCGGACCTGTACGAGGTCTATCATGAGCTCCCGCCCTTTGCAGCGAGGTCACGGCGGAGACTTATAATACACATAATAATAGTAAAATTATAATATGTATTTGATTTGTATTTGTATTTCAGTTAATCATAACACATACATGTTTATTTGGAACAGGTAAATTATTACCCGAATTACATTTTAGATGACGACAACATGTACGTAATACGATAGATTAAACGTTATTGAAGTGTTAACTATAAACTAAATTATCATTTTTAAGCTACACTCGCATAATACACATCGTGTTGCGCACGTGGTGACCTTGCTATTTCGAATGAGAAATATAATTTAATATTCAAAAATTTTTACGTGCAGTGGTTTGGTCTACTATCAATATATTTAGGAAGATAGCTCATTTAGTGTTTGTTGTGTGGTGAATATGATAACTACAAAATAATAGGTATGCAATGAAAATAGCCTCAGATTGGTTGGCGCGGTGCTTACGGTAATAACATTTTCTTTTATATCTGATTGCCTTATATTTTGTATTTTTTTTTAAATAAATATTTTAACAGTCTGTGATTCTAAAGCTAACTATTAGAAGTGTAATTTATTTCAATAACCGTACCTATTTCGAAGTTATAGAAAGAATTAACACAACCCGAAGAAATTGCTTAATTTATCATCATTTTATTAATATTAATTAATTATCATCATCATGATCAGCCTATTTCCGTCCACTGCTGGGCATAGGCTTCTCTATGAGCACGCCACTGAGCTCGATTTTTAACTTTAGGCGTATGGAAACAGATAAATATGTTTAAGAGACTATCGCGCGCTTTCAATTATAAATAATATGATTTAATCACATGTTTTCAGACACTGACAATTATTCGCGATACGGAAAAGTGAATACATGACGTCATCAGTACATAGGTACATTTAGCGTGCCATTTACTTGGTCCACTTTACATATCTTATCTAGTCGGTATCTATTCTGATTAGTTTTGCTTTACACGTATTGCGTCCAACATTAGTACCTTTCGCAGTTACCTCTGTAATGTTCCGGTGTTCGATTATGTCCGTTGATATTGTTGTAACCAAACCGGCTCCGGTCGTTGGTGCCCGTGTCGCACTATACGAACCGTTTTATGTTAGTCATAGTTGAACTTTCGACATGAAGGCGTTATGGTGTTTTTGACTTTAGTTCCGTTTTAAAATCATTGTTTATTTTTAAGATTTTGATAATGGGTGATAATGAAAAAACTGTGAAGTGTTGTGATACAAAATTCAGTTTTGGTATATCCGATACAAAGTTTCACGTTAAAAGAAATTGGATTCGGACAAAGAAAATGGTGATGAAAGTGTTTGACATCGAAACGTAAGTTAAGTTACATTCAAGTGGTTCCAGTGTCATGGTTTACGTTTATCTGTTTTCCTTAGAATACCTATTGGCAATATTTCTCTATTCGTTTAGCTAATTAGTTAGCGTATCTGCCTTCGATTTGAGGTTTTTAAAAAAGTGTATCCATGATTGAGTGTTTGTAAGAACGAGTGCCGATCGAAAGGTGCCGGGTTTGATACCAGACTCTGGTACTATTAGGATTTTTTAAACTAGAAATTGGAAAAGTGAAAGTGTACTACAGTCCTTTGCCTACCTCTTCAGGGATTGCAGGCGTGATGTTACGTTTAAATTTTTTTAAAACGTATAAAATGTAGTCCTCTAAGGCTTTATGTTTACCCACCGTATATTATAAAGTCTAAAGAACTTATTGTTCTCGAAGTAATAAAAAAATGTAAAATAATGATAATAAACTACAAAACTGCGTCATAAATACGTGATGAAAAGTAGGCCACATGTGAGATTCATTCATTAAAAAATATGGAAGTACCATACATGTGACTGGGAAAAACCCAACGTACGAGCTTATTTTCATACATGTATGGCAATGTAGGTGTTACGTATTAGTCAGATAGGGATTCACAAACCTGTTTTAATTTACCACAATGACTAACTAACGACCAATTTTATATTCACTAACCTTGAACTTGTATCCATATCAGCGGGCACTATAATACATGGGTTTTTGAAATCGTGTTATATTCTGCCTACGCTTTCGTTAGTGTAAGGTACATGCAACTTGTTAAGTGATCTCAAAGGTTTTTCCCATAACGCTTGCATGTAAAGTTACATATACGAGTATCAGTGCAAAGTTCATGTTTGATTTATGCATTAGTGAAGAGAAGTTTATATTGCCAGAATGACACTTCGTAATACGTGGTATGCAATAAATTAATGTGAAATTATATATTTTATTAGCAAACTGACAATTCATTTGAAGTAAACATTTACAATGGCAACATTTAAAGAGTTAATTTTTTGTATGGGATTTCACTGAGTTTAACATGTGAGGGTGTTAACACTTGTTTCGAAATATACATATATTATGCACTGAAATAAATTACTGCAGTTTTACCGAATCAACCTAGAGTTCGAAACTGCAGAAATTTGACATAGTCTGTAAAACTGTACTTTTTAGATATACAGACCACCACCTATTCCATCGGACGTAAACTTACGGGTGAAACGTGGGAGTGTATTACACTCGTCTGCCTACCTCTTCGGGGATTACAGGCGTGATGTTACGTTCACGTTTTGTTACGTTGTAGATAGACATTTGTATAGTGCTTTAGTACTATGCATATTAATAATTGGACTAGTTTATGTTTAACTCCAAATCTTACACCAGTTGGTGCAAGCCGTTGTCCGGTATGAAGTAGTCTCGAAACTTAATCCATCACATTTTATAGGGAGTTTTGAAGTGACATAAAGTTCAGTGTTTTCTTCTAATATATTAAGAATTATATTATAAGATTATCGACAAACTAGCCGAGGGTAGGTCGTTAAGGGTGTTCATTGGGTGAAGATTGTGTCCATCCGCGAACTGAGACCGACTGAGGCACTATGGGCTCAAAAGTTGATTCATTTTTTAGTCTGTTATTGTTTAATGAAATCAGAAACGTGATGTATTAACATACAATACAAGTTCAATAGATCGTAAGTGACATTCGTAACATGGCGAATTTATAATTAAATATATTGTAAATATCACAAAACGTGCCATTTTTGTTTTAAACATCTAATAACGTGGAAAGAGCATAACGTAACCGCTTATATGACACTGGTCGATGTTTATGCCATGCCATACAGCAATTTCTGAATGCGTCTGTTATATTTTATAACGACAATGTTAATATCTGGCAAGCAATACGTGCCTCTGTACAGTTATTTCAATTTAACGTCGCTTAGCCGTTCGTCAATGGACCTGGCGTTAATAACTATAAACTTGTTATAGAAGTACCTCTCCGTTATAATAGGTACATTGTATGTATGACTCTTGGTCTTCTAGAACATAAAGCTGTGTTGACACAACTGAATTTTGAACTGTTATATTTCGCTTCAAATTATATATTAAACCTTTTTATTCAAATTATATGGTTGATTTTAGTTTGTCGTCTGTCACAGTGAATGTATATCGCTTCGATCAGTTCAGTGACCTTTCATGTAATAAGTGTCTGCGGTGTCAAGGGCAAATTTGTGAGATTTTTTTATAATGTTTCGTGGTATTGTTTCATATTTAAGTTAGATATGATACTATTTAATATTTTGTTTGTCAGTATGCATTATTAAATTATGTATAGAGTAACTCAAATATGCTACTTCGGGATTTACGGGATATCCTGACTAGTTTCGGAGCTATTCCAGGTCCTTCCTGGCGCGATTTAACGTTTAAAGTCAGGCTTTGTTCGTTGTTTTCAAGTACGCTTGGTGGTACACACAGCTAACGATGTCATATGTTAAAGTATCTGCTTACGTCATTGTAGTTCGACATATCACTAAGAATTTGTTTCCAGGCTAATGCCTCAGTTCATCCACTGTCTTAGGTGTAGTTACGAGATGGCCCATTTCTATTGCTTCTTGCACGTTTTGGCGTGCAGGAACCTTTCCTTGTTAGTACGGAGGTTTTGTCGAAATGAGCTATATCTATGATCCCGTTGACTATATATCCATAATCTCACTGCTGCGTATCTGTTGAGAAACTATAGTAAAAGCATTATCAAAATAAATTTGTTAGTTACGATTATTGAGTAATTATTTTCAACTTATCGTAGACGTATGTTTTAAGATGAATGTATATTTTCCAAAATTAATAATTATTTCAAATTTCTTTATGTTTAGAAGTAATGTCGTAATGTGGATTTTATGTAATACATGGACGTTACAGTACAAGTATTTTATACGCACATACAACAGCAGTCGTGGCCGAGCGGTTAAGGCGTCTGACTAGAAATCAGATTCCCTCTGGGAGCGTAGGTTCGAATCCTACCGACTGCGAATATTTTTTAATTCAACATTTTTTTTCTCTATTTATATTTAAGATTTACTGAAAATTCATTTGAAAAAAATTGCTAAAATATTTTTTTTTAACCCAATATGTTTTTTAAATATTTGTTCAATATAATGTTCTTTTACAGCTTACGACGAGGTGCTGGTGTGAATGCTCAAGATGACAACGGATACACTGCACTGCATCATGCCTGCGTGCGAGGTCACAAGTGAGTTTCAATTTCAAATAATTAATCACTGTCCGTTACCTACCCCTTTGGGGATGTATCGGTTTGATGATTTACGATAAGTTAAAACAAAAATTACCTATATAATAAGATACAATATTTTTGAAATACATAATATTTTTTATAGACGAATTTACCCGTTCTTGACCTGAAAAGATATTTACTCCACGAATTACCAAAAAGCTCAATCAAAATACTAATTTGTCTATGTTCTGATTCTATATTTAAATGTAATTATTGCAAGGTAGTAAAAAGATCACCGTTTAGAATGAGATTACAGTTGTACATTTAAAAAAAATAGTTATTTTACAAAGTAAGTATTGTTACTAAATTATTAATAGCAAAATGAACCCGTTCTTCTGACTTCAATATTTTTGTACTATTTCTACTTTTGGCACCTCCGACTACTTTTCTCTTCTCAAATACTAAAAAGATCTTTTCTCTTGTTAACTCAGTTACTTCAATTAATTAACAATTGTAATCGTGTGCGCCTATTTCGAAAATTATTCAAAACATACCGCATTAAAAGAGTTAGTCTTTGTCATCGTCTTTGATTACTGCATTTCTTACGAGTTGATAAATTGATGGAGGTGTCAGGTTTTGTTTACATGTTCCTCGTAATCTTGGCCACCGACGATAACAACGAACTAATCAGATATCAACTTAATAGATAAACAAATAATGTACACAAGTTTTTGAGGGTAAATATTATGATTAAATCATGTTCTGTCCTAAGTTTACATTTGTCTGTGTGCGAATGTGTTTTAACACGCGTATGGAGAGTAGCAATTTTTGACGCGACCTTGAGAATGTCAAACAGATCCGCAACTAGTCTGGCTATTTCAAAAAGCTATAAGTACTTGTATTAAGCCGTTAAATAATTCGATCAAGCGTGTGAAAACAAATGATTCCTGTAATAATTATGTGATTTTTATTAGCATTTAGGTTGCAAGAGAATAAAATAAATTCAAAAATTCAATTAACTTTGTACAAGCAATTGTTTTTGGCTTTTCTGGAAATTCTATTTTGCAGTGATTTGATTGTTACCACTATAAAAATCATTCATCGAAGCTGTAGAGCACGTTCTATTTTTGATTCCAAAAGAAATGATCAATTTATTTTGATATTATGTAATCCGTACCGTTTACGTTTAATTTATCCTATCCGGTGGTCGTTTCACGTTTGTTTATTGGCATTCCAGAGCAGCGGTACATTGCGCTTGCGATTAGAATGGAATTGTTATGAAGTGTTACGGTTCTAGAAAATTCTACTGTCTACATTAAGGAATCGATACTTACAACTGGCTTGACGATCACAAATAATTACCATCAGGTCTTTTGGGACAATTCATACGAAGCCTTATTTATATTTAGGCAGAGTCTGTGTAATCGTAACCAGATAGTAAATGCATCATCATCATCAGCCTTTCTTAGTCCACTGCTGGACATAGGCCTCCCCCAAAGGGGGGTTTATGCCCGTAATCTC
>DWMG01003882.1:0-11444 GCA_018244855.1 Elbella merops
GACGTAATTATTATAGAAGTGTTCAGTTTGTGAAACACTCACCATACTACACTCGCCTCCGTTAAAGATCCAATCATCTCAAATATCCACGGCAGTCCCATGATTATAAACATGCGTAATGACATCAGGGATCTGGAAATGAAATACGGTTTAATTGAATAAATTAAGTTTATTTAACTGTTCCATTTTGAAAATTAAGGGTTCAAGGTGTTCTACATGAGGTATTCTGAGTTCCCATAGCTTTGCTTTTTTAAATTTACCTTGTTGGTTGGTTGCATGGGCGACTGGTAAACATGAGGTCCTGGATTGAATCCGGTGTATCCGGTGGATAGGTTGGTAGAACAAAGTATTTTTGAAATTTTCCAACTTAAAATACCCAGGCGCGATTATATAGTAAGTATATCAAATATATTAAATAAATTTATTGTTTAAAATATTTATATATATGTTGTGTAAAGATGATCAATACGCACTTGTATCTGAACGCCTTGATGTGATCTGACGAAAACGTGAGCCGCCAAATGTTGATGGAGATATAGAGGAATATACCAATATTGACCAGGATCAGCAAGGACATCACGCTGTACATATAATGCCACTGCTGCTTTATGTCTGGAAGGTAATATTATACTGCATTAAATCCTATATAAGTACATTTTTAAAATGGAAGCGAATTAAAAAGTAGGCACGGATGAAGAATTTGAAATTTTAAGATTTTTTTTTAGAGTTCGCTATGTGGTTTTAAGCAAAATAGGTATCTGGTGTTTGTAAATGTAAAAAATAAATGTACATATGTAAATATATTTAGTAAAACCACGCCTATAGTCCCCGAAGGGATAGGCAGAGTAGTGTAGCACACTCCCACATTTCACCAGTTTCGTTACGTTCCATAGAATAGGTGGTGAGTCTATTGCCGTACACCGGGCACGCACTCGATGACACAATGAACTTCGTATCACTTAAGATTAAGCGAGTATATTTGCGCGCGTATCTTTATATTTTGCGATAACTCCTGAGACATTCATTTAAATTATATATTGTAAAATATTACAATAACATGCATGAAATGCTCAAGGTAACTATAGTAATTAAATTGATTAGAATTAATACTGTAACCCTCTAAGCTTTAAGCTCTAAACTCCCTCTAAGCTCTCTAAGCTCTAAGCTTTCCAATTACCGAATATGATGTAAACAATATTTCAGAAGATATGTATAATGAGTACAGTAAGATGTCCTTATAAGATAGGTAGGTAGGTATATAGGGCTTTTTTGTAAACCTATAAAAGAGGCATATCCCATCTTGCATTGCTGTTATATTTCAAAGGGATTAGGCAGCGTCTTCTATGAAAGCTCCCAGGCGACTTGAATTTTTCCAACACTTCCAACGTTATCGTATATTCCAACCAACTTACACAAAACCTGGACAAATTATATACCTAAACCTTCCTGATGCTTCACTCTATCTATTGGTGGAAACCGTATGAAAACAGTGCAGTAGGTTTTGAGTTTATCGCGAACAGACATACACGGCGGAGGACTCTGATTTATAATATGTAGCGATATTATTTTTTGTTTGCAAAGTCACTTTTTATTCGTATGTAGGTACATAATTGTCTGGCCAATAAACTACTTATGGATATATGTTTGTGTATGTGTGTGTGAAAAATTATACAGATATGTTAGGCCCTTGTTAGGTTAAAGGTTATATTCATAGAAGAAGAAATTTCGTTTAAAAAAAAGTCAAAATAACTCACTAAAGAACCAGCACGTGTTCAAACCAATACCAGGTTTCAGATGATCGCCCGGGTGGTAATTGACTATGGCCATGCATATAGTGAGTATGGCGGGGCAACCCCATGCGTAAAGGGCGTACCACGAGAACTCCTTCCAGCTGTAATTGCTTACGACGGGTCGTCTGAAATAGCAAGTATACATATATTGTGTTAATAATAATAATGCTGAATACCTCGGAACACACACGGTCATCGGATACAAAAGTACCCTGAGCCAGTGATATGGATCGGGAGACTGATGAATATGTACATATATGTGTATAAACAATTTTTACATATAGACAATAAATAGTTTTGCTGATCACACAAACGTTGTGGGTATCGAATCTGTGACCTCCGGCTCAGTAACAAGTTCTTTGACCATTGGACCAGCGAATGGGTTATATTTCGTAGACATTAAATCGCGTTTTCTTTTGGATAGCTCGATTAATATCGGATCTATTCAAGGTGCTTCATAAGATAGTACTGGCTGATAGTACCGGTGGTCTAAAATAGATCCGAAAGTAGTCGAACAGTTTTAATTTAGTTTATTTAAATATTTTCCAATGTTTACAAATATAATTACCTCATACTTAGTAAAATCTGCACAGCGATTGCGTTCATCCAGAAAAAACTCGCCATGAAGAAGAAATACACGAGAAATCCTGCGAAAAAATTACAAATCATAACATCACATCTGGATTCTCCCTAAGGGGTAGGCAGAGGAATGTATACTCAAATTTTTCACCAGTTATCTCCATGTAATGTGCCTGATTCATCTCTTTGCAATAAGGAGTAAGCCTATATGTAAATACATCGGGCATAGATCGACACTCCGAACTGCTGCTGGGAAACTCAGATTAGAAAAACCCCATATTACTTTGCTGGACCCGGGAATCGAACACAGTACTTCTTGCTCAGTGATCACGCTTGTACTACACCATCATCGTCACCCTATCTCAGTCGAGTGCTGGATTTAGGCTTCTGCTAATGAACGCCATCGCGCCCTGTCCTCGGTTTATCGCATCATGCTTATGCCTGCAGCCTTTCGCAGATCGTCACCCCACCGAACCAGAGGGCGTAATACTAGTCTGACAAGGCAATTAATATTAATGGGCATAAGTGTATTGTATGTATGTCATCATCATCATCAGCCCGTCGTTATCCACGGCTGTACATAGCCCTCTCCAGTAACACGCCACTGAGCGACCTTCAGCTCTTCGTATCCAACCGCTGCCAGCCACTTTGCATATATAGTCACTGAACCAGCTGGAGAGCGTCCCACGCTAGCTCTACCAAGTCGTGGTTGCTTCGTGTATGTGTCAGTGCTCTGTTTAAGTAATGTTACATAGTTATCCAAGGTCACCTCGCACCGCGCACAGGTCCATGTCCTCATATTCCGTTATCTTCATTACTCCAAGGATCATCAACCCTATAGCTGCGCTTCCGCCAAAATTTATAATACTCTTGCCTTGAAGGTCCCTGTAATTGTACATTTTTAAAATGGTAATATTCTAATGATAAGAAATAATAAAGTTATATAAATCATAATTATATTATATAATAGTGGATTCGACAAAAAGTTTTAAATCCAAGAGTTATGTGTTTTTTAAAGAGATTCTGACTCATACGTACACCAATCAAATGTGTTTATGTTACTAAAACACACACCCAGAGGTGCGCGTGCGTGTGTTGTCAAATACTTATTATAAAAATATAAATTGCGTGTCAACATTTCAATGTTTTTTTTTTTGAGAAAATCGATTTGTATGAAAAACAAATTTGAAAGAATATTTGCACTCATTCCATATTTGGCTCAAGCGAAAAGGTATATAGTCTTATGTATCTCGTTCTTTAAGATTGGTGTGTAATGAAAAAATGATAAAAGACGACGAGATTATACACACGAATGTAGAAGAAACATATCAGGTAAGAACTACTCTGCCTGCCTTTAACAGACCTGGTGCGATTGTATAGGTAATAGGAATTAATAATAATACCAGTCTCACCTTATTTCCGGAAGTGCAATGTACACAAGAGTAGTGATGATTAAGAAAACTGAGGAAACTATCATGCAACAGCTAAGTACGTAAGATCTTGAACTCTCCTGGGCGGTGCATGACACTATGGCCTTTGACGTTCTCACTGATCCATCCTCGAGTGCCACAGGTTTCTCCTCTATGCAGTATCTGGAATTTGATTGCGATGATGATGATAATGGAGATAAGAAGTAGTTTAGCAACAACGACCTACTCTTGAGTATTAAAAATAACATTAGATCTAACGTTAATGATAGATTAACCTATGACAGTACAGAAATGAGTAAGTGGAAGTACACTTCCAAGTTTCATCAATTAATTATGTTTACGTCTCGCCATTGAATAGAAGGTTAGAATAGAAGCTTATTGTCATACACCGGGCACTGACCTAGAACCCGAGCCACTACTAGAAATTTCTACTAGAAAATGTAGTAGGTACTCGACCCAGGGATAATCCGAGACCTCTCGATCAGCAGTCGCGCTTGCAACCACTCGAAACAATTGAAAAATTTATTATTTAATAGTATGTATACTAATGTTTCATAGGCAAGTGAAATCTCACATTTAGGTGTTAACTTAGTTTGTACTACACTATCTGTGTTGCATATATCTAGATATCTAGATACTATACATATGTACAGTATGCTAATACGCGCTATCTCACGTAGACTTCAGGTCTACAGACTTCACTAAAGTCGGTTAGGCACTCGAAAGTATGACAAACACTTTGGTTATTAGCTTGCACTAATGTTCCAGCGGTCGACGAAAGTCGACCGTATTTCATTAAGTTTTAAATTCTAATCTAAAGTCAAAGAGTACACCCCGATAAACCTCGATATTCGGTGCAACTGTTGGGTCACAAAGCAGTGTCGGATTTTAAAAGTATAAACTTAGTTTTATTCAAAATAAATATTTTTAAAGTCGGTTTTTCTTTCTGTGAAACATCTTTGTTTATGATATACATATTATATTGAGTACTGACACTGTTGTTTAGGCGAATCACATGATACTGAACACACAAAACTTACGTTCCAAACGATAATTCGATGTTGACACCTTTTGTTATAGTAATGTACACCTGGCCGGCGTCGTTTATCGTCATGTTGATCATTTGGTCAGTAATCGTATCTTACATATCGCATACTAGCGTAATATCCGACGTTTTGTTCGTTGCTTCATCCCAACAGACGTTTTTCTGGTTGTGAAAGGAACCCGTACCCGGTGGACAACATCGAACGCCGTCCGGGATCGCGGTCACTGCACCCTGGCATATCAAGCACACCAGGCAGATCATGGGAATAATTATTAATGTAGCCATTGTTTAAATATTCTAAGACGTTCAATATTAACAGATCAATTTGTTTTGGTAAGGTCGTAATAACTAACACGCGTTCGCGCGCGAATTTGCCGGCGCACGAGTCGCCCGAGCAACGGCGACGGTTGTACTAAAGTCTGTGGACTGTGATGCTGGTCCCGGCCTCATGTTTTATTTACAATAAGACAAACCGTACGCTCGTGACGTGCACCGTGAAATATATTCCTTATTTAAATTGTATGGTACAAATGCCTTTTTTTAAATAAGTTTACTGTTTAATACCATGTTCTTTGACTTCGGTCTAATAAATAAGAGATTTTATGGGCGCGAATTTTATTTGTAATTTAGTATAGCATTATCAAAAATAAGCATACATTTTAACAAAAAAAAACGATTTCCAGTAATTGACCAGATAATCCTATTTCAAAGAAATTGAACAATACAATACAAAAAATACAATACAAAAAAATGCACTGAAAAGTAAAAGATATTGCATATTTTTTGTTTTTAAATCTTTCGTTTATGACAATAGGTACTATAAATGTACAAAATATATTGTTACTCCTGAGGGAAATACGATATAATAGCAATACCTAATACATATGTATGTATGTATATATTTATGAATGTATATAAAGTTTCAATTTCAAATTCCTTCCTTAATAATTAGATAAGACCACATTTTATATGTATTTCTTACATACACGTACCAATACCATCATCAACAGTTTTGTATTGTATTAAATAATTATATTGTATTATGATCGATCGGATATTATTTTTTTACTTATAAACAATTATTAATTGACCTATTATTATAACTTATGAACTCATCCTTTAGCTCGGCACTAGAATACGAGCTATGGTATCTCCTGAGACTTTCAGGGGGTCGCGAACGGCTAGAGTGGGAGCTCGAACTGTACAATAGATAAAATAAAATGTTTGTTTCAGTTACTGCAGATGCTGAAATTCTACGCGCGATTCGAGATCAGCGACGAGACTGGCGACCCTATGACGGACCGGGACATGACGTTGCAGCATTACTCCAGGATTACTTCCTTACAGGTTATATAATAGACCTACTTTTCGCCTTTGACGGACACGTCAAAGAGGACGTCATCATTGTCATCATCATCATAATGTTAATTAGTTACTTATTACTTAATACTAATTAGTTACTTCGAATCCCGGATTGGGTGCTCTTGGATTTTCAGACGTAGATTTTCTAATAGAAATTTCTAGAAACGCACTAAATTTGTTTGTACTCATATGTGTTTTGGCGCCGAAAACAGTACTCTCCGTGTCCCATTCAGAGTTAAGGAGCTCAGAGTTAAGGGTCAAAAGGATAAGACGTTAACTGGTGGGACATTAGATAACCCACTGATAATTTATATTCAAAGGTTACAAAACAAGTATTTTCACATTTTTCTTCAAATTTATCAAATAAACAATGTCAACTACAGGACGTTTATATTCGTTCTTTTATCTATATTATTGTTACATCATCATGCAATGTATCATACGCGGTAGGCAGAGAACACCGAGTTCTAAATATACTTATTTATCATTACATACCTCACGTGCTTCTTCTACCTACATCACTCTCTTCATTCAAGCAACAAAGGCTTCGAAAACATCTGAGTTCTCCATCAGTCTTTAGTTACCGTACATGGTCAATATAAATAAGTTTTCGTCAGCCCGGCAACTGGATCCATTGACATTTGCAATGTACGATATATTCTGTCTTGTCTTTGTTTTTCAAAACGGTTATTCTTACAGAAAGCAGCGTTCTCCAAGTTTCCCGACCTGCGGTTGTTCTCGTTGGCCAACGTGGCCAGCGTCGACACGAGGGAGTCGCTGCAGAAACACTTCGGGAACTTGAGGTATCTAAATGCATATTGAAGTTCTTATATGCTGTAATCGTGGCTTTAGCTGTATGAACGTAAAATCGTAAAATTCCGCCTGTAATCACAGAAAGTTGTTTAGTTACGTTGCGCGTCCCATTTTGGAATAAGAAGTGAAGCTATTGCCATACGCCGGGCAAAAATCCAGAGTCCAAGCCACTACAACGAATTTTAAGTTAGAAAAGAAATTTATTCTTTGTTTTTTTTTAAATAGACTCTATATAGCTTCTCTTCGATTAGCTTTTCTTTTACAAGTCAAATATTGCACCTAAACCAATATTATTTCTGGATTTAACAATGGTTTGACGAAATTGCATCGAAATCGGTACAATCATGATTTTAGTGATTGGTAAATTCTTAAGGTACTGTCGCCTTATAGCATTGGAAATGTACATTTTGGGAATACTACAATAATTCAAATACGATATATTTTCCTGTAGCGATAAAGCTTTAAGAGCTATCGCAACCTACCTGAATCTCGTCCCGCCGGAAGGACATGGAGATGTGGCGCCATGGCACCGCTTTGATAAGGAATTCCTCAAGGAACTATTGGTAAGTGCAAATGCTTATAAAATTAATACAAATTTACTTATATAATTATATCTGCCTGTGTTTTGTGCTGTGTTCAGCGACACTTTTTTCTCTCACACACTTTTCTTTAAACTATGATGGTTTATATTACATTTTTGTTTGTTATTACGCCATCACCATCAACTTTTTTATTCGTTCCACTGTTGAGCACGGGTCTCCTCTAGGAATGAAAGGGGATATAACCATAATTTACCACACTAGCCAAATGTGGATTGGCAGGCAACAACTGTGCAATACATAATTCAAATTTAAGTAATAGGAGAATGATAATAACGGTTGGTGAAGAACAGGATGATAGATCTACAATTGGAACAATGTGTAACACTAGTAACAATTATATTATCCTTGACCAGATATCCAGGCACGAGCGACGCATATCTCAACTGGAAGAACTGAACACGATGCCCCTCTACCCTACAGAGGAGGTGATCTGGGATGAGAACGTAGTGCCGACGGAGATCTTCAGCGGGGAGAACTGCCTCGCGTTGCCCAAACTGAATCTACAGTTCCTCACGTTACATGACTACTTGCTAAGGAACTTCAACTTGTTCCGTTTAGAGAGCACATGTAAGTTTCCGTTTCTATGACTATAACAATCTGACACTTTTCGGCGGGGTCCTTCAGAGTTCTACTCTTGCTCAATTAAATGTTATTTATGCTACTGATGTTACGCAGCAGCGATTGCTTCAACGCATATTAAAATAAAAAAAACGTAACATTACCCCTGTAATCCCCAAAAGTTAAAGCAGAGGATTGCAGTACACTCCTACGTTTCACCAGTGACGTTTATGTCCCATGGAATAGGTTAAGTCTCATAAGACTCACCAGCCTATAATACACCCGGCACAATTCCAAACCCCGAGAAATATTAAAATGTTATCTCATTTAGACTCTAAATGGATTTATAACGAAATGTATTATTTTTGATGAAATTTTTATTTTTTATTAAGTAGCAGATATCGTTGTTCATGAGTCGTCATATAACATGAGTCTTGAATCTAGATGTATTATCTTAAAGTCCGTCTTTTGCATAAATGTTCAAAGTCCAGAAAATAATTCCCATTGAAAACAATTCCGTGGATAATTTTGCTGACTCATCATTATGCGATTTTACTCGTAGTATCTCCATTGAACTGTTAAATTGTCATATTTTTATAGTGCCTAATTGAAATTATTAATCAATTTCTAGAAGTATAATTACAAACGAATTGTACGGGCTCGTTAACATTATCGAATAATTGACTGAAAAGAGGAGAAGGTGCGACCTTGTGGGATGCTGATGCGATTACGCATGGTGTATCCCATTTTAGCTGCTCCGCGGTACTCGATTGGATGGAATATAAAAATATTAGCGGATCTGTCTATTAATACTGTTATAAAGGTAGTAATATTTCACTGTTGGAATTCCACTGTTCATTCAATTCCATTCAATTCCACTGTTGGAATATGGGTCTCCTCTCATAATGACCCTCTCATTATCTTTTCATCATTAAGGCCATAGTCTGCCACGCTGGTCAAATGCGGGTTGGCAGCTTTCATACACCTTAAAATTACATATATTTTTTTATAAATTTCAAGGTGTACAGGTTTCCTCACGATGTTTCCATCATCGTTAGCAAGAGATATTTTTAATTTTAAACGCATTTTTGTATAGAGGTGCGCGCCGTGGATTTGAACCCAACACTCCCGGAGTGAGAGGTTGGATTCTTAACCACTAGGATATCACTGCTTCTTCCTTTTTGCTTTGAATCTACCATATCTAATTGTTATTGTTATATCATTACGCCAGGTCCTTTAGAAGATAGGCAGAGCACATCAAGTGCCTAATATGTCCATCCTTGCTGACCGTTTCTATGTACCACATAAAACAAACATGTGTAAAATCCCCCTGTCTCGAATTCAATGGAAAACTGAATCATACATGTAGTTATACAGCATTCCATGAACTCTTAAAAAGATTCAAGTCATTCGTGAGCTAAGATGGCCTGAACAGTTACTCTTTGTACTAAACACGGTTATTAGTACACTCAGCGCCGTCATTTACGGTTCATTTACGGCTAATGATATGACATATAGCAATAGACTAATCGATTTAGTCATTTGATCATAGGACGATTTTAAACATGATTACATGTTATTCGTGCGGTATAGATGCTAAGATTTCCAAGACCGCATAGA
The DNA here is from genome assembly GCA_018244855.1 of Elbella merops. Taxonomy (NCBI): domain Eukaryota; kingdom Metazoa; phylum Arthropoda; class Insecta; order Lepidoptera; family Hesperiidae; genus Elbella; species Elbella merops. Next base: position 9,800 of record DWMG01003882.1, read on the forward strand.
AAATTTGTAATTGCTGATTGAACGTGTAAACAATTTGCTCAGATTGTACTATAGCACTCGCACGAGTACTGGCGACGCGACGCGGGTACCAAGGTACAACAGAAACGGACAGTGCGTGGGTTCACATGACATCCATAATCACAGAATAAATCTTGGGTTATTGCTTTATATTTCTTTAATAATTTGTTATTTAGATACTAATACGTTATGTCAAAAGCTCGATTTTGACTACACACTCACCTGATTGTAAAATTATATGTCTTTAGGATGCATCGGTGGTATTTCCACAGGCGACCTCAGGCGACCACAGGTTGAGGTTAATGTTCCAATTTGTTGTATACGAGGTGCCCTCGCTTCAGAAACAATATCAAATTCACTGTTATTGGGTAATGGGTAAAAAATTAACATGTATCATAATGTTAACAATAAAATAGCTACAACAGAATAGATAGTTATACAGCATTCGGTACTAACTGCCGACCCCATAAGGGAGCTGGCTTATCGAAAGAATAATAAAAATTTATGTACATATTTAGAACACTGGGGAATTCTCAAAATACATAGTTTCTTTGTGATTTATGCAATGGTCACATATCAGTCATATGTCAGGCCTATGGAATGACGACTTGGAATTCGGAAGTGCTGTTCGCCATTGTGCACAGATAAGGAAATTTGCATGTCTGGCGACAAATAAACCATTGTGATTATTTGTTGTAGATGAAATCAGACAAGATATAGAAGACGCCGTGTACCGGCTGGCGCCTTGGTGAGTTGTTTTTACTTGTTACTTTATTATAGTGTACACATTTAAAATAACCAGGGAAGTAAATTTTGAAAATTATTGATTAAACACATAATAGTTTCTTTCGTTTTGAAACAGGTTTTATAAGTACTCTTTAAGAAATCGCCATTTATTAAAGCTTTGTTGCTGTTCGTCTTTTGTTCGTTCGTTCGTCTGTTTGTTTTTTCCTTCTAAATGTTCTAATCTACCACATAAGATTGCGACAGTGGTATGCGATCAAGAATTTCCAGTCAGTAAATCATGATTTCTTAAAGGTTTGTAACAAATCACCCGGCTAACCTCCCCTTACACGTGCACACAGCGTCGTGTGCACAGATATGCCATTATTTACCATCACCTAGTTTAAAGTACACTAATGTTTCAGTTGGTATTACATACATAGTCTCTATTGATCTTTTGGCTGCGGGACTTGCTTTGTGGACGCCGATACTGAGCGGAAGCGATATTTTTTCAAATGTTGACTAATTTTCCTTAAGATAAGCACACTTTAATCATTGCTATCGATACCTAACCTGCATACTGAGGGTGGATACTTTGGGTATGACTGGTATACGTATGTACGTTGGTACGTACTAGTTGCATGGGTGTGTGTGTGTGTGTGTGCGTGTGCGCGCGTGAGTGCGTGTGTGTGTGTGTGTGTTTGTGTTTGTGCGTGTGTGTGTGCACGCGTGCGTGCGGGTATGCCTGAGTACGAGTGTGCGTCTGCGTGCATATAAATAAGTTTTCTTTTATGAATCTGATCAATAAATGTCTTTAAAATCTTTACGTGTGTGCATTTGTATATCAGGCGCGCAGAAGACGGCAGCGTGTACTTCGGCGGGTGGGCGCGCATGGCACACCCCA